>JAVQJS010123886.1:0-32338 GCA_036024795.1 Galaxias rostratus | reverse complement strand
AAGCAACCGAAGTTGAAGAAAGCATCACCATGGAGATTAAACCCAATGAGAAAATGTATGTCTGGCAGTACAATCTGGGTCTTGGCAAGGAAGCAGTGCTGTTCTGTCGTGACCTCAAGATGGACGACGTCCCCACACCCCCCACTGAAATACCACTTCCTCCTTCAGCATAACCCGTGGCCAAATTTATATCAGAAAACAGAAATGAAAGGGCACCACCCTGCATTTATACAGTTAATCTGATTAATCTGACATATTGAAACGTAGTGAACTAGATATTGTACCTGGACTGTAGTCCTGATTTTGAGGTTGTCTTAAAGTATCATAAGTTTTATGGGTAACTTACTATTCAATATGTTTAGTTTCATTTTTTAAATATGTATGATCTTAATAAAGTTTAGATTAATCTTTTTTTTTATCATGTGTTCTACTTCGTGTGCCAGAGAAGTTCCGACTCCACCTGCATTCTCAAGAATGTGACATTTGGTAATCTGCGGATGAGCCTTTCTTAGAAAACCCCCCTACAACCTCTCCTAACCCACTTCCATAACGTTTGCACGTTCGCATCTATGGTCGCCACATCAAAACTGCAATAGGTAGTTCTCTGTATAAACTGGATTAGCCTGTCCTTACTGTTTTTTACCGACCCTTACACTTGCCGACCCTTACACATGCTTGGTGTAATTATATCTCGTAACTGTCGTGAAGAATACGAGCTTTTTTGTTACAGTGCTGAGTGCTGAAATACGCGTCGAGAGGAAAAAAAGCTAGGCGTAAAAATGACAATGTGAGTTGAGAAAAGGCAACGAAGCTGACACGAACGACTGGAACTTGCCTTATTCAGGAGGGATTTTCAGGGAATTCGTTTCGGTAAAAAGGTAAGTAATTGAACATGACACGGGTTGCTTCTTGGTATTAAATTCAGAACCCGGGGGAGTGAACTTATGCCAACACATCAACCTTTTGAATAGCCACCGATCCCATTGAGACGAGCAGGCTCCGATTAAAGAAAAGGAAACATCAGGTGTAATTATTTAGATTCAATTATTATTTAAATTATATTTGATTATCCGCTTTTGTGTTCTCCCCAAAAATGTGATTTCTATACTTATAATATGGTAGTTCGTTATATTTTATAATTATATTGATCTTTGGTAATTGATTTAGTAATGGACTAATTTTCAGGGCATACAGTCAGTTCAGTGAGTTCAGTCTAGGACACACACGCTAACTCCACTACTACCGACTAGACAGTCACCCCTACGCAAAACAATGCAACAAATAGACATCAGCATATTTCATTTTCATCTTCACTCATTCACTTTCAGCACTGACAGATGTAATATATCATAGTATATTAAAAGTACATTACTATACCATACTGTAATACAAAGTGTAATATAGTACGATATGATATAATAACCTCGACAGCAACTGTTGATGCCGACTCTGACCGCTCACAATGGCGTTTTGTCATAGGAAACATCTCGTAAAAAATATTTTTAAAAATGAAAATGATTCCTACAAGGAAGTAAAAACATTATGGTATATATGAAATTATAACATTTACTCAAACGATCAGGCCAATACTCACAGAGATCGTTGGACTATAACTTAACCTACCTATTAGCTTAAACGTTCTGAATCTGTCTGGCCTCCGGCGGACAGCCCAAGGCTGGGGTGCTGAGAGGAAAAAAGGGAAGAGAAGGAGAGAAAAGCGAAGAAAGGAGCAGCTCATCTTAACATTACTGAGATAATGTAATATTAACAGTTTAGTCTTTAAACTAACTATTTTGACCAGAGAAGCCAAGCAGTAGGTTTAGGCATGTTTTTTGGACTGTGGGAGTAAACCCACGCTAATACGGGGAGAACATGCAAACTCCACACAAAAAGGTCTTTGGGTCAAGGTGGGAATCGAACCCAAGACCTTTACACTCACAACAGTGCTAACCACTGCGCCACCGTGCTGCCCAAATGTAAACTGAAACTCTACATTTAGTTTTTTAAATATAACTTTATTTTGCTTCAAGGTCTATCTGAGATTTCCAACAAGGTTTCCAAAAGGACAAAGAATACCCTTTAATTTGTTGCTTCTCCTTATTTGAACAAATACAGAACTAGCTTCACATGAGGAGGTCACTTGCAAAACCCGTCAGAGAACGTTTGTTTTACCAATCATTTGATTAAGTGACAAGTTTTATTTTAGAATGCGAGAATCTCGATCAGTAGCGTCGTTAGGCCTAATTTAGGGGGTCTTCAGCCCCCCTAAAATATTATTAAGCCCCCCTAAATAATTTTGGGTTCTTTTATAAAAAACATTTGTTCAGTGTGCAAAAAAATGCTGACATATTCAATGAATGCAACCAGAACATGAGTTTAAATAAATCAACATATAAACTGTCATTATTTACTTCAATATCTGTCAGTTTCCCCTCACCTCATGACGTAAGGTAGAGAGAACCTGTTCAGTGCGTCGTTATCCAATCCATTCCACCTGTTCTTATAGAGAACGACCACATCACTGAAAATCTAGCCCACGTTTTCCCTGTGACCGCGCTAGTTGTCGGTACCTGATGCGTGTGTACCTTAAAAGCGCACAGACACGGAGCCGAATAGAAGAGCTTTAGGAGAGGAACGTGAAAGGATGGATGAAGTACGGATAAAAGAAAGTTTTTCAAGATAGTAACTGTTTATCACTGCTGGTAGTAACATTTGGTTAGCGCTAGCCCCCAGCTGACAGCAAAAAGTTTCATGTAAACCAAATGCTCCGTGTTTGACAAATCAAAAAGATTTGCCTCTCAGTTATGAATTCAATTAATTGTGTTTCAATGTATCTTGAAGGGTCAGGTAGAAGGAGATGCTGAGGGAGAAAAAGATCAACAAGCAAGGTCAAGTCAGAGAGAGCAAGGGGATCCAGAGGCAGAGGAAGATCAAGTTATTGCAGACAGAGAAGGAGAGCAAACAGACCAAGAGAAGGGAAAACAGAGGCTGGATATTCACCCAAAGATATATTGTTTGTGCACAACCTCCTTGATTCAGACATGTTTCCCTCTCTGAAGGCAACTATCCAAGTTGCCCTAACAGTGCCTGTAAGCAGCTGCTCTTGTGAAAGGTCCTTTAGTGCACTGCGTCGGTTGCATTCCTGGCAGCGTCAAACAATGGGTCACAAAAAGATTTCACAGTCTTGCAGTGATGTCAATTAAAAAAGACGAGCTTCAGCGTCCAAGTCACAACAGAGTGATCGACCGATTTGCCACTCCTAAAAACAGATGACATTCTTTGATGCTTCCATTCACCAAGTAATTTGCAATTGTAGCCATTTCTTTTTTCTTGTTAATGCTGTAAACCTACTGTTACTGTTCAAACCTGTTTGTTGTACTGTTTTTAAAAAGCTAGAATGAAATAATAATAATGTATAATTTCTCAGTTGTTGTTAGCTGTTTGTGAAGTTATGTGCTCGTACGCTACATTTGCTCACATCCTGTGCATATCCTGTGCATTTTTAGGCTTTGTGGCAATTCATTTGTCTTAGTAGATATTCCTGTAACTCCCAAGGTGCACTTTAGAAATGTAACATCCAATTACCACGTTTAAGGTAATGTCACATGAGCCGACAAATAGGTTTTGAACAAGGCTATAGAATCACAAGTTATTAGTCGTTACAGGCCAAGGCTGCAATTTAATGGAACCTAGTGTTGCTGTTTCGCAACATCAGACGCCATTCAAGTTATTTTTCTCTTAGACATATAATATAGAAATACGACTCTCCACACACATTTGCAAATAGATTTGCCACGATAATATCTCTGTACTATGGAATATACAGAGTTGCTGTGATCATTTGATGCACAGTGGATCAAAAATATCTAACCCCCTAAATCAGGAAAAACCTCACTTCTAAGCAAACGAATATACTTTAAAAATATGCACACATAATCAATACTTACATACATCAAAACAAAAAAATATATGAAAAAATGTAAACTCACAAAACATGTCAAATAGATATATAATATACATGGCCAGTGTGTAGGCTATGCTGTAAAACATGATTACATAAATCCAGCCTATTAGTACTGTTCTTTTTTTTCTTCAATTAAATTTCTTCATGGGCGGCACGGTGGCGCAGTGGTTAGCACTGTTGCCTCACAGTAAGAAGGTCCTGAGTTCGAATCCCACCTGAGGGCCTTTCTGTGCGGAGTTTGCACGTTCTCCCCGTGTTAGCGTGGGTTTCCTCCGAGGACTCCGGTTTCCTCCCACATTCCAAAGACATGCAGGTAAATTGGTCACTCTAAATTGTCCGTAGGTGTGAATGTGTGTGAAAGGTTGTCTGTCTATGTGTTAGCCCTGCGATGGACTGGCGATCTGTCCAGGGTGTACCCCGCCTCTTGCCTAAAGTCCGTAGGGATAGGCTCCAGCCCCCCGTGACGCTGCATAGTATAAGCGGATCTGATAATGGATGGATGGATTTTTATCCTAGCTTTTATTAGTATGTTCATGATGCCTTCCTCTATTCATTAATGTTATCTTTAGATGGTGGGCAACTGGAGTTTTACGTGCATTGCTGCAACCACTGATGTAATCTCCTGCACAAATGCAACAACTAGGAGAGCCAGAGAGGAATATGCCCTTCCGCCCTCTACTGGCAGGCCGCCGCTGCATGTTCACTTAAAGATTGCTTGCTTCATAAATTACACTAATAATTGTATTCTAAAATTGTATGGGCTGATGTAGAATTATTATTCAACATCCGCACAGCACACTGGCTTAAACAACATATCAAGACTCCATTATGTTACATTTGAAATTTGTGTATATGTATATTCTATCTAACAGATGACAGCGATGTTTTCGGAAAGGTTTGATCTGGAGGAAATGTAATTTACTTTATTAATCTAGATATTAGGTAATACTTCAAGAGCAATACATTGTGATTGAAACTACCACCTCTTCATGTTTTTTCTGGAAGAGGGGCAGATAGAATTATATAATTTTAATGATTTGTGATAGTGTAAGTGCAAGTGTGAACTAGCAAGGTTTCCTATGGTTAAGCATTTTGATATAATGGTGCTCAAAACTATAATCTGTTCCG
Source organism: Galaxias rostratus (assembly GCA_036024795.1). Taxonomy (NCBI): domain Eukaryota; kingdom Metazoa; phylum Chordata; class Actinopteri; order Galaxiiformes; family Galaxiidae; genus Galaxias; species Galaxias rostratus. Next base: position 27,246 of record JAVQJS010123886.1, on the reverse strand, counting down.
AGAAAAATTTAATTATAGTAAAATGAAGGTGAAGTGGCAATATACCCAGGCTTGCAACAAAATTAAGTGACGTACCAAAGAAAAAAATATCAAATGCAAAAAACAAAAGCCATCTTTTAATCAAACCAACCTAAATGCAGCGTTCAAAAAAGGTGACATTTCCAGTCAGCAATGCAGTTGCCATTGATGGCTTATTTGCTAGGCATCTGCAATATTTTATTTACTTTAACTGACATAAAGAATAGAAATACCTATCTAAGAAAACAATGACATTTATTCGACACATTTAACAAACTGGTTGCAGATTGTCACAACTCATTTATTAGAGTAATATGTACATGGTTTGTAAAACATGAAGATGGGGGCAGAGACCTACTGCAAGCCAATTCAAAAGTTCAAACTAAAATGAGAATCAAATTATATCAAAGGTAAAAACAACTAACAACTTTTTTTTTTATTGTTTCAAAGAAAAATATACAATGCCAGTGTAAAGGTTAGCATTTTTAAAGTTCAAATCTGATGCAAAATGGCCAATTAAATAAATACGCTAAACCACCTGGTATAACCCCAAACAAAAGCAAAATGCCAATAATGATAAATAATACAAATACATACATTTGTGAAATCACACTCACAATGGTGCATATCTTAATTGTTAAAACAATCAGCAAATTTAGATGCCAAAAACAAAATGTAAACATTGCTTCAGCCTTTGAGGAAAATAGTGCAAAGGTTTGTGAGAGGCATATCTGACGTATGTTAGGTATGGTCATTAGATAGTAAGGTAATTAAAGCAATATTTATAATTAGGGATTTAGTACAGATGGTATTTAGATCAGTTGTCTGCAAACTTTCATAGTGACATGTGTACAAAGATGAAGAATAGTCCATTTAAAAGGCCATAAAGCATTTAATTATATTCCTATACTTTGAACAAGGAAAACTTATGTAACACTGATGTAAAAGACCATAATGTGAAAGAATGGCACCAGGAGTAGGTGATTAGTGAACAGATTGCCACTAAGGTCTTTCTCCATAACCTAAAAGCAGAAACAAGCATTGACACAGAATCTGACCTTTGACAACTTTAATCCCATCCAAGAACTTTGCAATTGGTATTCCAATAAAAGTTCATATGAATGTAGGGTATATATGAGCCAATTAGGCATATTCTTTAGAACAAATAAAAGACATGGAGGACCATATTTTGCTATTGCACAAAATTTGGGTATGGTATAATAACTACCAAAAGGACTAACCTTGTGCATTTACTGACACCAAATGCTTGGATGAAATGTGTGCTCAATTCGTCTACACAATGTAGAACTACTGTAGCCATATATCGTGCCATTATTACTCTACTAGTGGCTGAGTACTTGCATGTCATTTCTTTCACTCCAGCTGAGTTATCCCAGCAGACCAGGATCTCTCTGTGGAGTTGTACAGATAAATAATGAATGGGCTGTTGGGATATAAGTGAGGACAAGTTAGGCCAGATTAGGTTTGACTTAATCCTTCCACAATAGGGTTCTATTTTTAAAAGTTTGTAAAACAAAACACTTACCAAAATTAAACAGCAAATAATGAAAGAAACATAAGTGTAATATGCAAGTGCGTAGTATTATTTGAAAGCTAATACCTTGTTATTTCAACAGGTGGGCTGGTTTATAGTGTTGGCACAGTTATGTTCATAAATACAAGAGATATAAATGTATAAATAAAATTAGTATTTAATGAATTGTTTCATCTTTTTTTTTAGAAAGGTAAGAAATTAGTAATATTAAAAGTCAGAGTTTTGAAACTCTAGATATTCTTTGCCATGTCTAGGAAAAGTCTTTAACCTTTAAGACAAAGAGCTGATAAACTAGATGGCTTTTGTAAGAGTTAGAAATATGGCAGAAGAGTTCCAAAATGCAAGTTTACCTTAACACTAGCCAAAATCCACCTGCATCCTGTCTCGCAGTGTGTAGGACCACTAACACAAGTTTTACTAAACAAATCTAGCAATTCTAGCATATCCATCAAAAAGGTAACATTGTCTAAGGATCTTTTTTTGCATCTTTCCGAAGTTGACTCCTAATGGTGACCAACCAGTCATGAAAATTTACAAATAGAGCTAACAGAACATCTAAACAGTCTGCTCAGTCAGCATCAGTCGGATAACTTAAAGATAGGCCTTCTGTTAAAAATAAAAAGATGATAAACAAATTTTGTGTACATGTAAGTGTCCATTGCAACCACTGGTACTTCTTCCATACACTTAAAAGATCTCCTTGGAACTTCTGACAAAAGCCTGATAATTGACCAGTTCTAACACTACAAGCAGCATCACATTTAAATGTAAACTAAGAAAGGGTTTATCTTAAGCACTGTTGGTATGGTGACACACAGTTAAATCAGCAGTCTAAGCTAGCATTTGGCTATAGATGTGTCCAGTGGGCTGTAGATGTTATACAAACTATTCCTGTAAGTATATTGAAAAAAAAACAGAAGTGCATCTTTCTAGTTTTTCAGGCCAGCTCCATTCATATATATTGACTTATATCTCTAGAATTGGTCTCATGGGCATTTTGGCTCCCGCTAAAAACTTTAGCACAATCAGTTTTTTTTTTTTATTCTACCGAAGTAAAATAATAAGTTTGAAATTGTTTTGAAATTGTTTAATATCAAAATGAAACCTTACCGCTTTTTCTAACACTACAGGATGATCAGGCAGAAACTCTGGCTTCCTTTTGGCCACAGGGGAACTGGCCAGTTCTATGAGATATTCTCTGCTGTAGGAAATTCTTCCTTTTTCTGAGGGAAACATTTGAAAGTAGTAATTAACATTAATTTCAGCAATGACATCGACTAATAAAAAGGAAGTTCTTGCTAAGATTGTAATCAGCCTTTTTTTATACTGGCTGTGTTGAAGACCATATTAACCTGTCTCTGTTTTGATTATTAGTAAGTCACAACAGTGATCAGAAATATCATGTGTACTCTGACTCATTAGCACAACAATTACAGCTCTCAAAGCACTAGCTATTATGCAGTGAGTATGTAACTGTTTTGTAGGTTTAGTTTGACAGTCAGCTAACCTAAATGGTTCCTGCCATGCTACATACGTTTAAGCCTTATATTTACTCTTTTACTTTACTTTTTGACCAATTGAGATGTCTAAATAACTGTTCAAATAAAGCATAGTCTTTAGTTTTTTGTGTGTTTTTTTTTACCTTTTGGGCACTCCTTTGAGGTGTGGAAGTTAAGAATCTGAAAAAACGTCTCCACTCCAATATTGTTCTTAGAGGTGAATATGGGAATACAGTCAAATTAAGGCATACCTTTATCATTACATTTTAAAGATGCAAACAGTTATTGTCTCTGTAGACAAAAGTTTAATAAGAACTCACTTTGTCAACAATTTGTGGGGATGTCTCTACCTGTTGGTATGGTTCTGTATGTGTACAATAAATTAGTTGATAATGACATTATGGATGGTTAACATGCATGACAAAATTGGCTTGTAGTTTATAATAAGAATTAAAAACGCAAACTTCTCGTTTACCCTGACCAACATTGAGGCGCCGCAAGGGTCTGGCTGGCTCCAAGTGTTTCTGTAAAATTCTTCTTCTGGACACCTCCATGATTTAGAATACTGCTACCTGTGGTTGTAACAAGTACATGTCAGGGACCTCAATAAATACAAATGTTGTATTTAAAGTGGGGGTCACAATTTAAAAAATATGAGCATGGGTACTTATAAAATGTACTTACGAAATGTAATGTTTGGCAATGATATTACAAAACGTAAAAGTACAGACTAAAACAAGTTCCCACTCTCTACTGTTGAACGGTCACACAATAGGACAGATCCATTGCACACAAGTGACAAAACAGACAAGCAACGGTAGATTAATATGACATGCTGACATGACGCTATGTTAAATATTATATTTACAGGCAATACAAATTAAATATGTGAATTATGAATTTTTTAATAAATGCAGCATCAACTAATTTAAGCAAACCTAATACAATTGAAAATCTAACCATGCTAGAAGCAGACTGCTCAAACTTCTCGACAGTATGTTGTTGGGCATGGACATGCTCGCGCGCCAATCCTAACATCAAAGACCTGATAGTGGGTTACATTAAACACAACTAGGCAAATAACTTGATAACAAATATTAGCCTTATATTTGCCAACGATTCATCTGACATTGGCACCAAACCTGCTGGCCAGACAGTATTTAATTAAGTTAGCTAACGAAGTTAGTACTCAGCTAACATAGCAACCCGTCGTTAAAAGTCCGCCCTGCTGCTGTCATGGACCTAATGTCTCCCTCAACATTTTATCGTTTTGAATACGTGTCACCATGTAAACGTAACGTGCAGTTTCTGCAAGTTAAGCAATTTATATTCACCGTCGATTTCAGCTTCGTCCTTGGTCCACTTTCGCCTTTTCCTTGTCTTTCAGGTCAGAGAAGGATGCCAGTGATGCCAAACCACAGCTCACAGCTGAGCTGATTGTCCGGCACCTCACTGTCGCGTGATACTGGAAAACGCTTAGGTCATACTTTTCCCTTTTAAAAACTATGCAAAGAACAATTTTCGTTTTATTTTCCCTTACATTAACTATATAAATAAACAAAAACTTCACACAAAGATGAAGTTAAGTGTTAAATATATATATACATAAATATTAGATAACCAAATTTAAAGATTACTATTGACAAAGTAGCCCTATTGATGTGTAGGCCGAACTATTTTTTTTATTTTTATTAAAATTGGTTTTACATTTAACAAAGCAATTCTATCGTGTAGTCCGATAGCTTCTATTGACTGGTATTTGCATGTATTGAATTGATACTGGGATTAATGGAGGTGTCGAGATTAACCGTTCCTACTGTGGGGATTACGTCAAATGTGTACCGGTCTTTTTTTTTTTTACATGTGTAAAATGCTTCCCTTCTTGCAGAACAAATTATTTAAATTATAAGTACCATGGAAATTACCATTATTATAATGTCTAATAACTACCTTGCATTTCTGAATAATTAATAACCATAACAAATAACCATTGACTTGAATAATAATTGAAGGTCGTTTATTTTGTGTAATACCACAAACCATAATTCTTCTTTGGCGGTAAGGTCCACTTTGTATTTTGCCTTTACCTGCGATCGGAACGGAACAAATGTGTTGAAGTTACTAGCGGCAGTTGTGAGAGATAATTTCGACGACCACTGCCATTTGCCAAGTGTAATTACTTTTGTCTAACTTTCGCAGTTAGACAAGTGTGGTCACCTCATAGCACTATAAACTACTGACATTCAAATATGGGCATCTCGTTCTGATTTAGTGAGGGCATTTCCTTGAGCTATAAAGCAGTTCCCTCCCCTCCCATTGGTATTGCAATGTTCAATAAGAATAAATTTATTCCGTATCAGTTTATATAAAAGTGCATGCCAATTGTGGCTTCAAGATCAGATAAACTGTTGCACACCAATCATTCTTAAATTAGATAAGACTGAATCCTACTTTTAACAGCATAAAGTCTAAAACTTAAGGAAAAGGAAAAATGCCTAAAAAGTTTGAAATTAGTTTTAATTACTTTTGCAAACTGAACAAAAGGAGAACCACATAGAGGCAATGTACTTTTTCTTCTTCTTCTTCTTTGAACATTAAGCTGTTATAACACACACACTCAACTGAAATTTCACATTTAATCTTTTTACTTTACAGACATATATGGATGCAACTTTAGTATATTTTTTTCAACATACACCCTGCCCCCCTCTGGTGTTCTTCCATCTCAATCAAATTTGATTTCTAATGCTGTAGAAGTCAATCAACTTAATTTTCAAACAAAAACCAGCTTTATTTTTCTTGTGCCTATGGGTCTTCCACTCAAATCCTTAACTGCCGTTAGAGCCTCCTGGCGGGAGTCAAAAACCACTGTTGCAGAGCCTTTTGGAACTCCATTCTTGTCATACTGGAGAGAGGCCGACCCTGGAATTACACGGTATCCATAGCAAAAGTCATAGATTTCATCCATTCTAATTTGCGGTGGAAGGTTAACCAGTTTAAGGCAGGTGGGGCCATCGAACTGCTGGGCAGAATTGTCAAAGCCTCTATGTACCGAACTAGTGTCTCGATCTTGTTTACCATAAGGGAACCCCGTGTAGGAATCCACAGTGTAAGTATCAAGACCACTGCTCCCTTTGATGTGTACCTGCAAGTCATTTTGAGAGATATTACCCCCAGGTGAGGCCCTAAAATCAGAGGTCTCAACATTAGAACGATACTGAGATGCTTCACCGGTCCAGGTGGCATACATCTCTGCACTTCTCTCCCTTGGCCTCTGCCCCTTTACAGAAGGGACCGCTACACCAAACTCTTGCATTTGAAAGCGTGAAATGCATTTTAACATCACCTCCGATCCAAGAAATCGTTGCCCATTTAGAGACTGTGCACTCATAGCCTCTTCCTCTGACCGAAAGATCACCAATGCTTCTCCAAGCCCAGCACCGTTGTCGTCACGAAGCAAGACCACAGTGTCCTCAGAAATATTAAAACCATGGAAGAAGTCCATGATTTCCACTTTGCGCACATCAAATGGCATGTTGCGCACATATAGACACACCTTGCCAGATTCAAATGGGTCACTTTGCAGTCGGGAAGACCTCTCCTGAGATTTATCGGATCTATCCGTCTGTCCTTCTTTTATGCTACTGGCTTCCAGAATAGAGATAATTTTTTCTCTTGAGATAGGAGAGATATAAACACATCTGTTGAAAAGTTCCTCCTTATGGCGAGTTAAGGCAGCGCAATAGTCTCTTAGACTTCTGAACAGCACAAACACGGATCTTGTCCGTCTTCCATCACTGTCAAGTAAATACAAAATCTGGTCTTCCTGAAGTCTTGCTGGACTAAAAAACTTCAGTATGTTTTTTTTGTCCACTGAATAAGAAAGATTTTCCAACAAGACGCAGAACTCCTCGTTAGAGGGAGATTCTGATCTTGTCCTGTGGCCCAAAGGTGAACGTGACCTAGCTGAATTTGGAATGTTTCTGTGCGTGTGAGCTGGAGGCATCCCATTCCTGGACTCCACATTTAAAGATTCACCTCCACCGGACTCAAGCCAGATTTTTTTTGTGGCTGCATAAATTTCAACAAATCTTGTCCCAATGTATTCCAGATCTCTCTTCTGGCCTTCCCTTGCATCCAGTATTGATCTAAACTTTACAACAGCTTTTCCATTATTTTGACCACGCTCATTTTTAAGAAGGACTACACCATCAACCGGTATGCCTTGAAAGAAGTGCTTCACCTCCTCCTCAGTCACAGAAAAAGGCAAACCGGTCAGGGACAAGTAAGCATCTTCAGCACTGGCTAGTTTAGCCTTCCTGTTTTGACTATTCCTCTCAAGCCAAGATACACGGGATCTATGGGCTGATTCAGGGTCTTCTGATCTTGTGTCGACTGGAATATTCTTCAGGTGAGAAGCAGGTGCTGGGTTCATTTCACGTCTTCTTAAATCCTCTTTACGGGGCCTCTTTTGAGTCAGTTCGGCAATTTTAGAACTGGATTCAAGGACATTTTGCATTTCTGACTTGCTACTCAATAGCAATCTAACTGGAGAGCCCTTTATGCACCCTTCTGAGCGGGTCATTGCCCTTCTAGCATCTTCATCAGAAGCAAAGATTATGAAAGCCTCATCCATCTCCCCACCAACAATATGCACCCCACCATCAGGAATTTTTAGGCCTGTGAAGAAATTCCGAATATCCTCAGAACCTGCTGTGATTATGAGCCCCTGTAACCGGATGACCACAGCCATGTCAACCACAAATAACAGCACCTGTAGACAGAGGGGTACAGAACAACATTATTGCCAAAAGGCGAACCGAAACTACAAATCCAGAAATTGCAGAATAAGACAAAAAAGCCTGATTATAAGAGTAGGTTATATTAAAACGTGCCAAACTGGGAGCACACTTGAAATCCACAAAAAGCCACAAAAGAAACCTCCGACAAACCTGGATACCGAATAGCCTGTCATGTGACAACAACCACAAGCCTAAATTATCATCAACTATGATGTATTTGAGACCAATGCTTAAAAATCGGTCAGGGGTTCAACACTCCAGCAATTCGAAGCAACTATACACAATGTATTACCATGCAAGTCTAATTTCCATCATGTTCATGTTATAAAATGCTTTAACCCTGATACATTATGGAAAATAACAATGTACAAAATACAGATCGACTACATAATACTACACTATAAGCTTAGCATTTTGTACAACTATAGCCAACCTAGCTGAAAGCTATTGAATAGAAAATACATGATTTCAGAGGAAAAAAACAACATAATAAAGCTGACCCTAGATTCGAGAGAAAAGCTAAATGTGTGTGTATGTATATATATATATATATATATAAAATATTAAATATTAAATATAATTAGAAATGTTAATACTAGCAAGCAATATAACCAAAACAACCGATATATCCAGACGGGCCTCAAAGGGGTCTAAGAAATCCATAGTATTTAGCACCACAGTGCAGAAAACACAATGACAACGTGCATGAACAAAAACATTTTAACCTGCCCTTGTCATGCAAACCATTTCCAGATAGGCAACCATTATTAACAAAACAGCCTTCTGACCTGCTGTCAAACTTACACACAATCAAAGAAAACTCATCGTTGGGAACAAGATAGGGTTCAGAAATGCTTTATGGCAGACAAGTAATCATGAATCTGGGTCAGGGTGCTCCAAGGGTACACAGTTCAGTGGTTTCATTCAGTAATTCAATGCCAACTCAACCAACAATGACACAAATTAACTAATTCTTCACCCTTCATCTACACACTGTAGACCTCTGATCTTCTCGACATATCAACAAAGGCGGTGAAGCATAAGATGGACTAAAATGAGCGTCACCATCTCTATCTCTCAATGTAAATTCAGATTAATTCAAAATGTCATGTGTGAGATAAGGGTGATTTGTTGTTACTAACAACAACGATCCTCACAAAGACAAGACTATTGAATTAGTTGGTGTTTGAAATATTGGAGATGTGCAGTTTACGTCTACAGAAATTGCACTAGATACAGAATATTGCCATAAAATTGGTGTAATGGTTTTGGTCATTAGTCTGTCTTAAGCTGGTTGGAGGAAAAGGCAAACAGCTAAAGTTGTCCAAAGGTACTTTTTTTGAGACCGTTTGACATTCATAAGATTTTTGTACAAATTAATAAGTGCTGGCACAGCCCCAAGGTACTTCAGAAGTCTTAAGACAAGTATTGACGTGCAGGGTGGAAGCGCTCATAACGTAAAACCGACCAAGACGTCCAGTTGACCTCGTGACAAAACTACATTCTAAGCCTTTTAGGCTCACGTCTATATCTGTACCACCACTGTAAAAATCAAGGCTTTTCAAATTCCCATACAAAACTAGAGGCCACTGTGACCTATTTCTTGATTTACAAATTGATAGGCCTGTTTTGGGGAGCCCAGCATCACAGTTGCTTTTTACTGGAGTGCATTAACGTATACGTATCAATCTTGTCCAGCCAAAAAATCTCCAACCAAGTCCCAGTTAGTGAAGTGCTACAACCTTGCGTGCCGCATTCGCTAGGCCTACCCCATTCTCATTATGCGTTGACTAACTACAGCCAATAATACAACGTTGAATACCAAATATTACAATAAACAACAGCAACCCACATACACATTGAAAAAAAACAACAACTCAGTATCGAAAACATTGACCATGCACAAGAACCATCGGTAACGCATCGTTGTTCTTGTGGTTGGCAATTTAAAATAGCTAACGTTAGCTTCTTACAACACCCAACAAACAACATTAGCTAGTAAGCGAGCTACTATCGGCCAACGATATTCTTTAACGTTAACTTAGTAAGACTACTGTCAATTATAACAATAGTCCCGCTATATCAGACCTTAAAAACTTACACAAATTTCTTTAAAAATACGAAAAAAGGGTTTTGCTGTCACTGAAGAAACTTAGCTTGGTGGCATTAACAAGTATGACGCGTATAGGAATTGATGTCACATCCGCCCTTTCTGACAAATGCTTGCTATAAGAACGTTTGAAATGTGTGTGCGCACGCACGCACGCAATATTGACAAGAGGGTAGCACCGGCGATTCGTCTCTCATTTCCTCCGATACATTTAAAATGTCTTTACAAATCTAAAACAAACTGCGCTATTTTCAATTCAATTCAGCATGTTGAACCATTGATTAAGTGCAAAAAAATACAAAATATATAGTTTAAAAAGTTATTTATTAATTAGTAAATTAATTAGAAAAATGTACCTTATGGCTTTCGAGTGAGTGTTGAAACTGTTTCATTTGACCAAAGGTTGTGTGTTTTAATAGGGGTTAAGGCAAACTGGAAACCTGCACAACAATTCCGTAGAAACAAAAAGAAACACACATGCCCCTCAAGGCAATAAGACTTTTTCCCATTCAAAAAAAGCCTGGCTGGCAGTTTACTATTCTCAGTCTGACAATGTATAGAGAAATAGTAATTAATGGTTACTGCATGTCATACTCCTGTAAAACAGCTGAGCAAGACTCAAGAGAATGTGTAAAATCCATCTCCTCAATACCATAGCGTTTATACCAATGGAGGTACGCCCTTGCTTGTAGCATTTCTTTGGAACGCTTGATGACATGGTCCAGCAGGCTGGAGACACTACTATGATTGGAGCAAACTGTAAGGAGCCTTGAAGAAATTGAGTCTCCCAATTTGTTTAAGGGGTCTGAAATTAATGCATTAAAAAAACAACATATGATCCTAAGTACATACTTTCTTTCAACTTCTAAATATTCACTAATGTGTTTAAAGATGAATTGCTCACCGGTCCAGTGGTCTACAGGAAAAGGATTCCAAGAGACACAGTGGTGCCCCTTTGTCAATTTTTCAATGGCATTGGAATTAAGGAAAGAGCTATCCTTGTTTCCTCTTGCAACAGCCAACACTGCCCGGCTCGTATACTGAATAAATAAGATCAAAAAGTCAAACTTTACTTTGTTTTAGACAATTATTATATTTTAGTAAATATTGTTGCATACATATGTTTCTGAATAAACACAAAGACATACAAATTTGCCAGTAGATGAGCGCTGTGGGACTGTTTGGAGTGTTGAGCTCGCCAGGAAGTCCCAATCTTTATTCTCTCTAAATACAGAATCAGAATCAAGTTTACTGCCAAGGAATTAGTTTGGCGTCAAGGAGTAAAACAAAATACAAAGACAAAAAAGGATATATACATACATATATACATATATATATATTTGTGTAAAAAATCCTATAAGCGCTCACACCTGGAACAAGCCTGAGTGGTATACAAAAGTTTTGCAGTAGGTGAAGGACACACCGATCTTATCAGCTCCCAGGGCTCCATGCCTAAACTTAAGCCACTGAGAACACATAAGCAAAACCATAATCTGTACAAAAAAATAGTATTACATTAGTACATAATATAAATTATTTTAAAGTGCTATTAAAGTCAAATCTCAATATCCATTCATCTTCCTGTACTTGTTGATACCTGCCCGTGGTAAGGCTGTGCACAGGCAACAGAAGGCCAGCGATGCATGAGGCAATATATGTATTCATGGCTGATAGAGACCCTGCAGCAGGCATAGTGCATTGAGATGTGCCCATCTGCATCCTTTGCACCGCCTGAGTGTGGGTTAAGGCCTTGTCATTACAAAAGAGAAGTATTCCATCAGCAGACCTGCAGAAAAAAAGCAGAACAAACGCTAAAGAATTATGTACCATACATTTTTTTAAATGTTTACAGTCAGTTGATTTGTTGTAGCTTTTAAAACCTGTTCAGTGCGGCTAGACTCAGCAGACAGTTGTAGCCTTGAAGGGGACTCTCTCCAGTCTGGTGTGGAGCCACAGACACAGTCAAAATGTGACCAGTTGGGAATATCTCACGGATTTCTTCACACAACTTTGATCCCAGTCCTATGCAAATTAACGAGACAAATTGGCGCCATACCGATAATTTTAAGCTATTATGAAATGTGCATGCTTTCATATCAGAAACATAGTTACCAGACCCTGTTCCCCCACTTAGACTATGAAGCAGTAAAACTCCACCAAAGTAGTCTGCCTTCTCAACCGTCCTGCGGACAGCCTCCATTGTTTGTAGTAGCAAGGAGTTGTTATTATAACCCCCAGGTCCATTATAACCTAGAGTCATGTGGATATTATACATTATAGAACACTAAATAAAACAGAATTTCCCCAGTATCAGTAAATACAATGTGCAAAAAATATTTTTAAACTAACCATATGCCCAGTTATTCCCCCGTCCGCCCCGTGCCAGAACTATGTTGGAGTCTAAAAGCCTTCTGATGAAAGGTTAAAGCACAAATACATTTTTACAGATAAATTCAAGAGGAACCAAAGTACCCAAATAACAAACGGGGACGACAAAAAACAATTACCTGTTTCTTACAAACTGTTGAGCACCCCAAATAACTTTTGCCTCACTGTCAACAAAAACTGCTGGCAAGGTTCCATCTATGCAGCTAAATGGACTCCTGTCAGATTAGGAGTTTGATGTGTAATTTAGCAATTATAAATTCAACAGAATAATGAAGTTTAACTAATTAGGCTCTGTACCTTTCTGTATCACTATGTACAGGATATTTACTCAATAATTTCCACCACTCCAGGCCCATCTGGTTTCCACATTGGCCCACTTGTACCACAACTGTAGACATGGTCCACACATTTTCAGTAGGCCTATGGCTTTAATTCAACTGGCGTATTGAACACCAGCGGCAGTAAAATTAGAAGAAAAGCAAACTATAAGCATGCGATCACTATTTCGATCTGAAGCAAGACAACAACAATTATGCACTCTTAACCATTCAACGATTTAATAATGCGATACAAAAATATTACCCCGATTCTTACCGTTTCCAACAGCTGCCCTATGATATTAACATTCGGTGGTGACTGACTGGATGATAATACCAGACCACAGAGAATGAATTTATCTGATTATACTCAATGTGACCGCGCGGTCGACTCCAGCGTTCGCGCCAGCTGCGCCTTTCAGGTCATGCGCCTTGAAACGCAACGCGGGTTGGGAAGGAGGGGGAGTTGTCGCTCAGGGGTCTAGTGAAAATGACAACAAGCTTGTGCAACCCGGCCTAATGATTTGGAATACAAATACAACATACTTTTCCACTTGGCTAGTTTCTAATTAATTCATTTGAGGCTAACGTTAACAATCGTCCAGACAGCAGTACACCAGCGCGAGCGAGACTAGTAAGACAATTTCTTAGAACTCCCCCCAGCCCTCTATGGATTCGACGCTATGCTGGACATTTTCCTACATTTAACGTTAAATAAAGAGTTGATTGTTATCGAAGATGGGGGAGCCTTATGACACAACGCTCTCAGTAAAGTAAGTATGTTGTTAGTTCAGTAGACAATATTTTGTAAATAAACTAGTCAGTCCTACAGCAAGTCAAATAGCAACGACAAAACATCAGCTATTGGCGCTAGCTAGCAAGTTGCTAACGTTCGTTAGCTTTAAAGCCGGGTGGCCAACCTTGCGATAGTAACGTTAATGGCTGCTAGCTAACATTAGCTGGCTAAAAGAAACCGTTCGTACAAACCGTGGGGTGTCTGAACTTCACAGAAAGTCGCAATTTAAACGTACCCCACTTGTCAAACCATACCTAATTTTGCGAGTCTATTTGACGTTAACAACGTTACTTTTTTTTTTAAAAGAAAGGCCCACGCTAGGTGCCTCACGTTAGTGAGGTATCGTTAAGTTAGCTTCTACTTGTAGTAGTAACGCTAGCAGTTGCCTGAATTGGTAGCAAGCTAGCATCGGCTAGGCCATCGGTTTTAAAGGTGTACGTCTCACGTTGTTAACATTAATAGTAAAGTGTTCGGTGGTTATCATTTTGTACTTTAAGTTCCTCGCTATGTTTAATTATGTTACTAGACCATACACGATCAAATGTATGTAATGCCGTACGTTGTTGGCTTAGTTGATGGTAGGGTGTTTGCGAAGTCATAAGTCAGATAGCCAACGCAACCGTGGTTAGGGACATAAAACGCCAGGATCGCCTAATTTATAAGGCCTTTATTTTCTGTCTCGTTTGGGTTGGCCCTCCCCTAACTGACCATAAAGCCCTTGCTCAACGAGATGGCACCTTCATGAATGCTCTCCGTCACTTTAACCTGTCCAACTGTTAAAGCCTTTTCTAAACGATCCACATGTCGTTATTGTAGCTAATTACAACGTTCATGCCTGGTAAGCAAAGATTTGAAGATTGTGTTGTGAGCCCCTTTTGTTCTTACGTCAGGCAGGTCGTTGTCAGGATCCTAAATATTGAAGAGCTACGTTTAGATGCAAGTTCGCTAACGTCAGCTTGGCTGTGTGGTCGGTGTGCTGTGAACGTTAGTTAACGAATGGACTCACTTGGTAACACTATTATAGCATTAACCTCATTGTTTTATTTGTGACCAGTTACGTACATTGCCTTTATGTTGTTGTGTAAAAAAAGAAGACAATTATAATAATACAACCACTAGAAAAAGACAGATGTATCTGAAAGTGCAATGGATTCATCTATCACATTGAAACAATGCCCAGACCCAAGGCAAACAGGCAACTTCACAGAATAGTGTGCTACTTTTGCAAATAAAGAAAAAAGTGTTTAGATTATAACACACTATTTACATATTTTAGTATGGAAGGAGTATCTCAGAAGGCATTTCTTGCTCTGCTTACAGTGTAATTGGAGGAGCATGTCTTTTTTTTCTGACAGGTGTGACATCACTTTGGGCTCAATTCTATAAACCAGATTTTTTTGTGGCCAGGCTACCAGCCTTGGATTCGCTGCTCAATGGATACCTTTGTTAAATCCGAGCTCAGGTATGCTCACACATACACAACACATTGTTTTTAATGTAGTTGTGTGCGTTTTCTGGGTTAGCTACATTTGGATGCCATTGGATTTTTAGTTCCATACCACATCATTCTCCGAAGCAGTAGTAAATAATACAAGTGAGACTTCCTTCTTAACAAGGTGTGAGCTGACTGGATACATAGGGTGCTTACTTTTTTTTAACGTTTATTGTTTTTTTTGTTTCATGATATTAATGGCAAGAAAATAAAAATGTGAACTAAGAACACAATATGTGTTTGTAATGGACAAAGTTCCTCTCCTGTCATTTAGTGTCAGTGTCTTGCTTTTGAAGGTCAGTTTAAATACAGGGAAAATATTGAATCCTCGAGGAATAAGTGACCCAGTTGCCTAGGACCAGCTTTGCAGTCCAAGGAAGACTGCCTTTATAGGCCCAATACTGTATGAGTAGATCTGCTATGGAGTGTAGACTAAATAATGTTTGTTATAGGCTGTTTTTTCGTTTTATAAGTCTCGTAAGTCATACATTTTTGCGGCCCAGACTGTTTATTTTTATGACTATGTTATAAGTGAAAATGTGTCAAATTTTGAATTTTATTCATGTTCACTGACTGAGCTTACTGTGTTATGTTATTTGTAAAAATCAAAACATGCTCTATCTCTCCTATTCTATGCTCAACCAAAGAGAGGAGGGTGGTACCACATCGGTAAGTGTTCGTGACAAATGGCTCACATACAGAGTAGGCGTTTTTGGACTCACAATCATCACTGGTGTTCTAATTTAGGTCTGATGTAAGCATGTTAAATATCTGAACACTTTAATCCCAAGACCAGGATTTGTAAACATCTGATCACACTCAAATTAATTAGTAGCCCTTCATAAAACATTTATCTGTGAAGACTAAACATATTTTCACTTTCTTTGAATAATTTGACTTGAATTTGCTTGTCAAGTTGGCAATGTTTACAAAAGGTTTTTGGTTATTACTAATGTTGGCTTCTATTCATGGGCACTTTTTGTCTCCTATCGTTTAAACTGAAAATATTTTGTAAATTAGCCAATTTGCTTTGTGGTGTACCATTTATTTTCCTTTCGTATGCAGGTCAAGATTGAGGGCCTCTCCAAAGCAGCTATACTGAAAGGTCTGTCTCCGAGAGTTATGCTTTCCAATCGTCTCTTGCCTAAAGGAACCAAGATGAAGGTAAACCTAGAGGAACAAGGTCGTCAGAAAGTGTCCTTCAGCTTGTTTCAGACAAAGAAACCACTGCCAAGCTTGTTCCTGGCCCCTCCCAGCCCTGAAAAGTCTATTGATGAACTTCCTTCTGCTAATGTGGTGTCTCAAGACAAAGCAGGGCTGCAAACAGAAACTAATTGTGATCACATGCAGACACTGTTGATGCCCATATCAGTATCAGAGAACATAACGGCTCAGGTGCCAGTGCCCTTAGTCACTAAACCTAAAGTGGACTTGGGAAAGATGCATTTCAAGAAGCAGATTCTCAGTGTCTCGGTTATGGAAGAAACCCCTTCATGTAGTATCAAGTTACTGGACATGCCCTCTTCTGAACAGGTTTTAACAAACTCCACTGAAAAACATGCAACTGAGTTCCCATCGCCAACAATTGTCAACAATGTGTCCTCTGAGTATTCTCCTGTAAAAGTATGTGAGACAGGACCAGAAGTCAAGGACTCAAGGAAAAGTGTAGACAATTCTACTACCACAGGGAAAGACATCATAGACCGTAGTACTGAAGAAAATAGGAAAAGAGCTCAATCGGATAGTACACTCCCTGGATCAGAATCTGATGGTGATTCAGTCCAAACGTCTTCCAGCCGCAAGTCAGGTGAACCCAAGAATGCATCCAAATCAGAAAGTAAAAGCAAGGAGGCAAAAGCAACGTCTTCGCAGTCAAAACCGGAGGAAAAGGAAAAGAGCTCCAGTGTGAAGTCAGAAAATCGGGAAACGTCTACTAGCTACTCTAAATCTGACAGAGATGGTCAACGCATGTCCTCACGATCGTCTCGTTCAGATAAAGATCGTAAAAGGACAAGGAGCCGTTCTCGGTCCAGATCGAGAGGGCCACGCACCAGGTCGTCCCATTCGAGATCGGAAAGATCCAGAGGAGAGCGGTCACGATCAGATAGATCACACTATCATGATTCTGAGCGCAGATCGCATAGGAGCTCCCCCCACAGAGAAAAGAGAGGCTCTCGAACAGACAGTAGGGCCCGCGACAGCTCTGATTCTGATGATGATCACAGAAGAAATCGGACTAGAACTAGTGACTCCAGTAGATCCTCCACCCATTCAAGCTCATTAAGAGACTCAAAATCATCCACTCATTCAAAGCCTGAGGTAGCTGCAACAGATAAAAGAACACAATCTTCCAAGTCTGTCAGGGATTCAAAGAAAATGTCAGACTCAGATTTGCATCGAAAGGGCTCTCCTGAACCAGAATCTAATCACAGAAAATGTAGTGGCCATTACAAATTGGAAACCAATGTGAAATCCAGTCGTTCAAGCCCACGCACTCCGTCCATAACTTCTGAGAGAAGAAATCAGAAAAGTAGCTCCAGTGACTCTGAGGTGGATCATAAAGAAATAATGCATGGTTCTGATAGGTCGTCTGGGTCTGAGGGGACCAGTAATATACCCAGTATTGACACCAATATGTCCCCATGTAAACCCTCTCCAAATAAAGGAGAAATTGAGCGACAATCAAAATATATATGTTATAGTCCTGAGGAACAAAAACATTTAGGTCATCCGGAGTCCGTGCCTCAGAAAAAAGAGATGGAAAAATCTGATTGTGATGGGTGTCTACAGGGTGAACAAAGCATAGAGGATCCAAACAATTATAGCATTTTATCCATGGATCAAAGGTTGCAAAAAACAAATGCAGACAGTAGTCCAGGTCTACAAAGTTCACTTGAGAATGCAGCTTCTAATAACACATCAGGTAAAGTAAATGCTGCGTCATTAATTACTGCAGCGGATTTACCTACTAAAGACAGTTTCCAGCAGTACTCTAAGCCACAGAACATTCTTGTACTAAACAAAACTGTGACCATTAATTTAAAACCTTGCACAATCTTGCCTATGAAAGTAGGTTCTTTGTATGTTCCACCTCAACAAGAACTCATGACTTCAATTGGACAGCAAACCCCAGATTTAACAAAGAATAAAAGTAATGCAAAAAAATCTCGGTGGGATATTGTGGGTCAAGACACCTCTGACAGTGATAACCCACCCAAACTGCCCTGCTCTGATAATAAGGCAACTGTTAAAAGAGTTATATCTGTTAAGGAAATAGAAATTTCCAAGGAGGCCAGCAAACAAGGTTCATCTGAAATAAAACACGATTTTCAAGTGGCTCAGAAACATTCCAAAATGGTAAATCAGGATAAGATTACCAATAAAAAACCTATTCCATTGGTGTTGTCCTCTCAGATAGACATTTTGCTCTCTGATCAAGTAAACCCTTGTGGAGCCAATAATGACCACATGTCCTTTCAACTCCCCGTCAATGAAAATATGAATGAGTCATTGCATATGAATCATACCTCACTTGTTGATAAAGCTCGAATGCCAAGTTGGAATGGTGATGGAGAAGAAGAAAAGTTTAGTGAGGGTTCTCATGATGCCAAGCAGGCCAAGAGTAAATCACTGAGTCAGGATGGAGTAGGTCAGAGTGAGGGCAGCGACACAGACGACTCGGAGTATGACTCTGATTGTGATGCAGCTTTTAAACGGTTGCACTCTGTAGTGGTTGTTCCAAAGAGTTCTTCCCGCACACTGGACGCCCGAGACACTGCAGCCTCTTCGTGTTGTCCAATTAATATCTCCACAGAGAAACGGGATAATGCTGCTAACCTAAAAACAAATAAAGAAACCTTAAATAAAACCAGCCTTCAGCATAGACACCGAAGTAATCAAAATGCTTGTGCTAGTGTGAAAGGCAGCAGTGCTACCCTGAGACATGATGCTTTGTTGTATCAATCCCAGAGCAACATGATTGACAGCACCAGTCAGTTGGAGGGCTCAAGTTCTTTCTGTGTTGTGCCCTCTAAGGATTCTTATAACGGTGCCCCTGACAGACCAAAGAATAGTGCAACAGTGAGCCAGGATTTGGCCTATAGGCATGAGCACTCAATGCAGTATGACCCAGGGCAACAGCAGCCTTACATACTTGGCAGAGATGATAGGGTGCCCTCTCACTGCCAACATGGTGATTTCTCTGCAGCCGATGACATCAGTAGACAAGAAGGAGTCGGTCTAGGAAGGGACTTCACTCAGTTAGAGCAGCCCAGCAGCACATATCAGCAGCCTGATAGTAGTTATGGGCCACAGCTACTGAACCCTCAACTAATAGGAGTTTCCCCCTTTGGACTGGGCTATAGACAAAACCATGCCACCTGGATGCAACAACCAACTGACATGGAAATAAATCGACATGCTTACCTCCATCTGACTCCACATTATCAAGACGCTGCAGGTCAAGTACACCCAGATTCTCTGACCAATGACCATGAGGACGAAAGTGGAGGTAAAGCTGTAGGTCTGGGTAAAGCTATTCCAGAACACCATGGCCCCCACCTTCTAGGATTTTCCACTTTTGTACAAGCCCCTGAAATTAGCAGTAACTGTCGGGGCTTGGCCACGGAGAGCGCCACCATCCTGGAACCCCCCAGAGACGACAGTCTGAGGTCCCACAGAAGCAGGGGCCCCCCAAAAAAGAGGAGGCCAGAGATAGAGTCTGATTCTGACAATGAGGCAGAACCTGGGCCTCTTGGCAAAAGAGAGCGTCAGTCAGAAGGTGAAGTTCTGAAGGCAACACCTTATGTAGCTGAGGTACAACGGCCCTCGCTGAGTCTGCTGGAGTTCCAAGATTCTAATAAATGGCGAGACCTTTCCAGGCTTAAAAAGATGCCCCCCTACTTTGACTTGATCGAGGAGAACATGTATCTGACAGAAAGGTGAGATTATAATCAACTTGTGCATTAAGATTCTATGTATTTGTATGTCTGCATCACTAGCATATACATTGAATTAAACATTATTTACAAATAGTTCTTTGTTTTAATTTATGCATGATACATTTTCTTTTGAACAGGAAGAAGAACAAATCTCATCGAGATATCAAGCGTATGCAGTGCGAGTGCTCAATGCTCTCAAGGGAGGAACGATCTCGTGGAGTAATGGCTTGCGGAGAGGACTGCCTTAACCGATTGCTAATGATCGAATGGTCAGTCACTTGCCAGTATTTTCCAATAAAAAGAAAAATGTTGTCAACTTGTTAGTCTTTTATACTTGCGCACATGCGGTAGTTGGAGGCATTAAAAAGATTCTAAAACTGATTTTTTTTGGCAGCTCATCGCGGTGCCTGAATGGATCATACTGCTCAAACCGACGCTTCCAAAGGAAACAGCATGCTGACTTTGAAGTGATTCTAACTGAAGATAAAGGCTGGGGCCTGCGGGCAGCTAAGGATTTGACTCCGTGAGAATATTTGTGTTACTCACTTACAGTAAAGTTTGTCTTAAAATCTTTGGTATGTAAAAAATATCTATTCTGTGGCTCAGAAGTCAAAATGTCAATTTCTTAAACTAAATTCCAGAAACACTTTTGTTCTGGAATACTGTGGGGAAGTCTTGGATCACAAGGAGTTTAAGACGCGAGTGAAGGATTATGCCCGCATGAAGAACATCCATTACTATTTCATGGCTTTAAAAAACAATGAGGTGAGTGTGGCTCCACAACATTTGTTGTGAAGTGTCTGTGTATTGTGGATTTGTTCCTCTTGCACCTTTATTTGACCATCAGTGTGGGTTACTCTCCATTCTTTTCCCAGATCATTGATGCAACTCTAAAGGGGAATTGCTCTCGCTTCATGAACCACAGTTGTGAGCCCAATTGTGAAACCCAAAAGGTGTTTACATTTCAGTCTCACATTAGGCACCAATAATAAACGGAACATCCACCTCCGCTTTCACCTCTAGGGTTATTATGGCCTGGCTTCATCGATCAGTGGGTGGTTGATGTGATGTTATAACGCGTCATCAATTTTTTATGTTTTCTTTCAGTGGACTGTGAACGGACAACTCCGAGTTGGGTTCTTTACAACAAAGCTGGTCACAGCCGGAACAGAACTGACATTCGACTATCAGTTCCAAAGATACGGGTCAGTTATATCAATGTGATCTTTATATTGATTACCAATTTGTGCGCATCGTTTGCTTTGTGTAGAGCACTGTCCCTCCCTCGTAAGTAAGCCATTTTCCTATGGCCATCCACCAGGAAAGAGGCCCAGAAGTGCTTCTGTGGAGCGCCAAGCTGCAGGGGCTTCCTGGGCGGGGAGAATAGGGTCAGTGTTCGAGCAGCTGGAGGGAAGATGAAGAAAGAGCGCTCTAGAAAGAAAGACACAGTGAGCGCACTGACCACGGTGAGTTTTCTGGTCTTGGAAAGAGAGTTCAGTCTAAACATCCATGCGTTTGGTGAGGGGCTTTGTCCTTACCAACACCTTCAAGCATAACTGGGTCGCTTCAAGATAATTGCTCGGAGAGCTCTAGTGACTTTAGCCATCCATAAATAACACGTTCGAAGTATAAAGGCCTAGCTATTTTTGGCTGACCTCTTGTAGTCAGCCTTTGTCTCTTTTAAGGGTGCGGTTAATAATGTTTTTGGACTTGCATAACTAGACAAAGAAAGTTGCTATTTACATAGTTGAGTGTACAGGGAACGTGTATAGAAAATGTTTTGGGATGTTGGTAGATGCTGATTGCTTACTTAATTACTGATTTTTTTCTTCAGGTGGATGAGGAACTAGAGGCCCTTTTGGAGAATGGAGAGGGCCTGTATGATGAGAAGGAAGTGGTTTCCCTGTGTAGACTTATGGTCAGAATGGAAACCATGGAGCAGAAACTCACCTGCCTGAAACTCATTCAAGTAAGCAGGCTCGACTTGGAAGAGTAACTTTAAGGTATTCATTATTGTTTGTCTAAAAAGTCATTTTGTGTTGCTGTTCAGGATACACAGAATCCATCCTGCCTGAAACAGTTCCTGGACCATCATGGCCTCTCTTTACTTTGGATCTTCATGGTTGAGCTCTCGGAGGCTAAAGGCAACAGTTCCAACCACATCAAATTACAGTTTGAGGTAACGTTTGTAGGTGAATTATGCAAGTCCTGCATAATGTCCGTGTTTACAGTGCAAAAATGAGGGTAATTTGTTGCCAAAACCCCCCCTGAGATGAGTTTATTCAGAACCGTTTGCTCCTTTTCCCAGATTATGAAGACTCTTTCTGTGCTGCCCATCGCCACTAAAAACATGCTAGAGGAGAGTCGAGTCCTGACCTTTATTCAAAGGTGGGCCCAAACGCACGCGCTCCCGCACCCTCCAGAGATGGATGGCTATTCCAGTGAGAACACGTCCCGTGCTCAAACGCCGCTAAACACACCCGACGGCTCTTCAACCAAAATGGGACCAGAGCTCGACGGGGAAACCCCTAAGCGGGCCGCGTATCGGCGTCTCAAGATCATCAGTGAGAACAGCCTCGACAGCGCACTGTCCGACGGCAGCAAAGCCTCCGACGGCAAGGAGGAGGAAGATGACGACGAGGACGATGAGGAGGAGGACTCCCTGCAGGCCATTCCTTCTGAAAGCAAAGAAGACAAAGCTGAGTCGATTGAGGGAGCCTTAGAAGAACACATGGAAGACCCAAACAGCGAGGTGAAAAAGGAGTTGCAGGAGGGGGAGGCCAATACCATCACACATCCCCATGCTTCGGTCGAGGAATCGACACCAATGCTAACCGAGGTGGAGCCGAAAGAGGAGGAGGAGGAGGTAAAGGAGGAGGCTTGTGAGGGGCCGATTGAGGAGATGGAGGCACAGACAACTGAGGAGCAGGAGGTCAATGAACAACAACAACAACAACTCCTTGCAAGTGATGAGCAGCCAGAGGTGACAGAGCGACAAGAGCTGAAAAGTGAGGAGCTGGAGGATCCAACCAGTGAGAAGAAGAAGGAATGGAAAGAGCAGCAGACGCTAGTCAGTGAAGAGCAGGATGTGGTGATCGGGGAGCAGCACGAGCGGGCCTTTGAGGACCAGAAGGAGGCAAGTGAGCAGCAGATGGAGGAGGGAGAGCCTGCCCCGTTTGTGTTGGATGTAGAGCTGATAGAGGGAAAGGCACCTTGTGCCCAAGCTCTGGAATTGGAGAGTCAGCCTGCTCAGGTCGAGAGCTCGGAGAGCATTACAGAGCGGCCCACAGAGGAGCATTGTATGAGGGGCATTACAGACCAACTGACTGAGGAGCATGGCATTAAGTGCATTCCAGACCAACTGGCTGAGGAGCACAGCATGAAGGGTATTACAGACCAACTCACAGAGGAGCATTGCATGGGGGATATTACAGACCAACTGGATGAGAAGCATGTCACAGAGAGCATTACAGAGCGGCCTGCTGAGGTTGACGCCACAGAGAGCATTACGAAGCAGTCCCCTGTTGGGCACTGCACTGAGAGCATTACGGAGCAGCCCTCTGTTGAGCACTGCGCTGAGAGCATTACAGAGCAGTCCTCTGAGGGAGACGACAGTACAGAAACCCAGGAGGCTGGGCAAGCTGAAGAGGGTGAGCAGCTGCCTGAAGAGACAGTCCCTGACCTTCCCGCGGCCATCGAGGTCATAGAAGGGGGAACGGCGTCTGAAGCGACTGTGACCCCCATGGAGCCCTCTCTAGTGGGAACTCCCTCTCAGGACGAGGAGGAGGGGGTCTCGGACGTGGAGAGCGAGAGGAGCCAAGAACCGCCGCTCAGCACGTTTGACATCAGCGGCATGGCTGCCAGGCTACTGGACAGTTGGAAGGACCTGAAGGTAAGTGACACACACCCACTGAAAGCTAACACTGAGGGGGATGTAAGTGCTGTGTTTTTATTGATTTGCTTCATTATTTTAGGAGGTGTACAGGATACCTAAGAAAAGCCAGGTTGAGAAGGAGGGGAACGGTAGGTTAATACCCTTTACACCCTTCTCTTGCTTTAGCCATCCGTTTCCTTTCCGATCCACTTCAAAGGCCCTGGTTTTCCCCTTGCAGATCGTGGCAGGGATCGAGATATTGCTCTGACGCCTCGCACCCCCTCTGGTAGTCGGGAACGGGAGAGGGAGCGGGATAAAGACAGAGAGAGGGACAGGGATCGTGAGAGAGACAGAGACAGAGAGCGGGACCGGGAAAGAGAGCGAGACAGGGACTACGATCGGGACCGGGATCGAGACTGGGACCGCGATCGAGGGGATCGGGATCGCAGCGAAAGGGACCGCGACTGGGCCTCGGACAAAACCCCCCGCAGCACTGAGCGACGCAGACGACGAGCATCTACCTCCCCGCCCCCCTCCTCCTCGTCCTATGAGAGGAGCAGCCGGCGCAACGAGGAGCGGTAAGCACAGGCCGCCACGTCTCCACCCACAGAAGTCCTTTATACGTCTATCGGTCTCTGTTTCCAGCGTCCATAGATTTCTATGAGTGTTCTCCGAGGATCACGGGTGTTCTGATTTCATAATTAGTATGTAGTGGTATAGTTATATGTCGCCTGATAGTGATATTCATAAGATGTGGTCATAAGGATCCAGTTAGTCTTTTTGACTTAAGGGAAAGGATATATGTGAGAGAGTTTCCTTTCATTGCACTTTCAGGTTTGACCCGTCTAACGGTAGCAAGACGCCTAGGTTGAAAGAGCGTAACAAACTGTCTACGGAGGAGAGGCGGAAACTGTTTGAGCAGGAAGTAGCTCAGCGGGAAGCCCAGAAGCAGCAGCAGCAACATCAACAGCAGCATCAGCACCTCCAACAGCAGCAGCAGCTGCAGACTCTGGCCTTTGACCCTGCACTAGCCTACACCACCAGTCCCGCTGGCTTTATCACCTACCCTCCTGGTTACCCCATCCAGACCTTCGTGGACCCCATCAACCCCAATGCAGGCAAGGTGCTGCTACCTACCCCTCCCGTGGACCCAATGGTGGCCACCCTGGCCTACGAGCAGACTCCCCCCCAGCCTCTGATCTCCGAGCTCGGCCTGGCCTCTCCCTCCTCCACCTCCCAGGCAGTCCCCATGGTCAGCCACTCACAGCACATCGTCAGCACCCCGCTTGAGCTCTCCGCCGGCCCACCACCGCAGTACGCCCAGCCGCCTATTTCCACGCAGGACCCAGGGGTGGCTGTTCTCACTGTGCCCGCCCAGACAGCCCCTCATGTGCAGGGCCAGCAGAGCTACACCACCCTGTGGGACCCCACTACCCAGCAGGCTGTCACAGTTCAGACACAGCCCACCCAGCCCTACCCTCCACCCCCAGCTCAGCCTGCCACTCAGACAGCCATATACTACCAGGGCCAGCCTTGTCAGACCATCTACAGCATCCCCACAGGTTACCCTCAAACCAGCACCCCTGTCATACAGGTATGGCTGCCTCCTCTATGCACAGGACAGCTAGCTTTGTGAACCATGTCATGGGAGCGTGTTGAGTTGGTTAGTAGTGTTAAGGAGCTGTGTTTTCTGTGCCCACAGGCGTACAGTGAGCCTGCAGCCAGCTACCTCCACGCCCAGCCCGTGTACGCAGGCCACCAGCAGGGAGTGGTCGTGCAGCAGGGAGGCACAGTCACCACCATCGTCACTTCCCAGACTCTGCAGCAGGTAACACATCCTCCTCTCAAAGTCAGTAGGACACAGCCTCTTTGTTGACCACCGCAAGCCTCATATAAAGGCACCTCTGTTTAGGTTCTTTTATTAAATTTGTCTTTTTACTCAATCTATCCACAAGGGGGTGTCAATGTTGCGTGTGAATGAAAGTTTCAGATGTGCATGGACTGGTATCAGTGCTTTTTTAATGAATGAAATCTTTTTATGTTCTTATGCACTGTTGATTTGACACTGAGAGACCACGTCCTGTGTGTAACTCAGGAGGAGTGCTGACACTGTGTTTTATCCTTGTCGTGCCTCTGTCCATGTGCAGGAGATGATTGTACCAAACCATGTGATAGACCTTCCTCCCCCCTCTCCTCCCAAGCCCAAAACCATCGTCCTGCCTCCCAGTTGGAAAGTGGCTCGGGACCCTGAGGGCAAGATCTACTACTACCACATTGCAACCAGGTACAACCAGTAGGGGGCAGTGTGGGAGCCAACCAGATTAGATTGTGTTTTCTTATATTTACCAGGATCGCTGATAGAATTTCCTATCTATGCTTTAGTCTTAACAAACCACGGTCTCTCCCCGCAGGCAGACGCAGTGGGACCCTCCGACCTGGGAAGGCAGCGACAGTGCCAGCGCCAGCATGGACCATGAAGCTGAGATGGACCTGGGGACCCCTACCTATGACGAGAATCCTTCCAAGGTCATTAGTGCTGCTAACCCTGGCCGTGTCCCGCGGGATTTTAAGTTCTACTTAGTTTTGCGCAGAAGTTATTTTGTGAGCTGAATTCAAAACTCGAGCCTCTATGTACGTCTTTGGCTGATGCCAAATAAACCTCTGCTTTTCATTGGCTAATGTTCTTCGCTCGGTTGTGAAATATGATTGTTTGTTTGTGCCATGTTAATTTAAAATGCAGCAGAATAGATTGCCACCATTGGCTGTCTGAGTCAAATGTTCACCATGCAGACTTACATTGTAGGTCACTATATTAAGACAACATCGAACCTGAGGAAAAGGTGGAAACATGTGAACTCCCAACTCACTGCAGCCACAGAACTTTCTGTCTACCAAGCCACTCACTGAGAGATGATCATCTTATCCTCTCTCTGTCACCCTCTCTCTTGCTCCCCGTGTTTTTCCCCTCTTTACTGGATCCGGCCTTCTGATGATAACTGCAGCACGCTGAGGGAAATGGCTTTGGTTTGGTTTGGTTTTCCTGCCTTATGCAATTGTCCTAGTTTCTTTGCTGAATCTGTTGAAAGTTGTATAGAAAAAGGTACGCTCCCCTCAACCCCGCGTCAGACTTTAATACAATGGCAGTTAGCCCTCCTATACAGGCTATGAGGTCATGGCCGATGTCCTGGATATGATCATTCTGTGGCGCCTAGGTCTTATAGGGAGACCGTGCCCTCGTTCCCTAAACGGTTCCACTTCAGCCTCTCGGGGACGTTCCAGGGTAGTCTCGCACGCTGGCCCTCAGGATGTGTGCTCAACAGGCCACAAAGTCTTTGTGCTTGTGTTTGATCTCTCTCTCTCTCTCTCTCTCTCTCTCTCTCTCTCTCTCTCTCTCTCTCTCTCTCTGTATCGAGCACTCAAACGCGCTGTGGCTGGGGGGAGAGCGAGAGGTATCT
>JAVQJS010123872.1:0-22963 GCA_036024795.1 Galaxias rostratus | reverse complement strand
AGAAGTTATTCAAGACAGCCTGGCTTCAAGGAGCTTTGCTGCCCCCGTGTCCTGAAGGGGAAACTTAACCCAGCCAAACAGAGGTACGGAAGTTTCAACCAGCTGGAGAAAGTTGCTGAATAGCTTGACGATAATGAGACGATGGGAGCACCTGCGTTTCGCTGACAACCGTAAAACTCTCTGCCCAATTAATAATATAACCCCCCCCCCCTCCCCCGTTCTTCCCTCTCTCCCACTATCCCTTCGTCTCTTCGCTTGTCTTCTTCACATTGAGTTTAGATTTTGGCTCAGGGGCCTGTGAACTCCTCTGAGAGGGTCTCCCCCACAGAGGTCAGCCAAAGGTGAGAGGTCGTGTTCAAGTTCCAGGGAGGGTCCCTGCACTATGGTGCCCGACTGCGGTGGATTCAGAGTGAAGAAGCCACGGCAGGAGATCACGAGAAAGAACTGCAGTGTCGAACACATGATGGATCTTTCCTTATTTGTTGTTAGGCATTTTTCCTGACATTACAGAGGTTAAACAAGAGAGAACAATTATATTTTTAATTCTGAGAATTACGTTGGTTTGACTTCTGACAGAATCCAGGTCTGTATTCGAAAATACGTTTATGACAAAATGACAGGTAAAATGCCTTTGGCTGATTTAATTGGAGTTTTGTGGTGTTTGCTTAACATTCACCCTAGTCAAACAATGTTTTCTTCCATTCACATTTCCCATTGGGTTCTTCAAACGCAGATGACGTCCATGCGGACTTGTCGTCTTTGCTGGCACCTTTCCCCCCGGAGCGGGTGGAAAAACAAACGACATATGAGGCTCTCTCTTCATCGCACCTTACGTGCAACTGTAACGAGATAGTCTAGATATTTATTTCCCTGTAATTTATTCATCTTTCCTCTGAGAAATTCAACCAGAACACTCTCGCACCCTCCCTCAGATTTGCCAAATCGCCCACGGCCACACCTTGCCAACGTGACTCCCAAACAGTAGGCATCTCTGAAAGCAGACTTTATGTTTGGCACAGTATCGTTTGGCATGAATTACGATGGTAGATAACCAATCACGCAATCCTTAGAGGTAATATAAAGTTAGGCTCTCGCCCTCATATTAAATCATTATTCACTTTATTTCAGGTGAGTGCTGATCATGCTTCCCAAATCCCAAAATATGAAAGGGCCTGCCATGTTGACCAGCTATCTGACTGACTGAACTGAGGGGACGGTTACATAGACATTCATGAGCGCTCTCTCTCAGTGTCTGTCATCTGCCCCCGGCTTCTCCCTCCCGTATCTGAGGTGGAGAGCTACGCCATGTGAGCTATGCGTGGTGATAATGTGCATTTCGAACAGAAAAAGGAGAAAGAGTTTTTAATAAAAAAGAATTAATGAAAATCCAGCCATGAGAATAACGGAAATTGTATTGAGTCTCCACTGCCGAAGGTGAGTCTGTGGAGTGTATAGTTGGAGTCTGTGAGCCGTTCCCGAGCAGAGTAAATAATGCATTTTTATTGCATTGACTCCTTTAAATATAAACTCAGCAGTGTGATGCAGCCACCGCTGACTAAAGACTAAGACAAGAGAAAGATTGGTCATATTAAAAGGTGACAAAAAAGGCTTTCTTTTTCAAGATCCCCAGACTGACCTGTCTGGTTTCTTAAAGGATGGGTTTCGACAAAGTTTGATGTCATTCATATCTGACAAGAATATGGCCTCGCAAAGGGTTACATAGCCCTATGATCAATACATTGATATGGACCATACCAGATGCTTGTTTTCAAGTCCTTGAGTAAATCATGTAATTTATTGTGCCACAGCGGAATGCCTCTTCTAAATTACTTGTTTGTTTTTATTTTATTAGTTGAGAATATTGGGATATAACAATGATTTATTTTCACCCTTTATGCATGTCTACTTCCATTGTCTTTTTCCCAAAGCAGAGAACGGCAGTGGCTGTCTTTACAAGGTCACGAGGAAGACAGCCTCTCCCTTGAAATACACAGTTGTTTATATTCCCTTTCCCCATCAGGCGGCACAGGCATAATCTTTCAACAAAGCTGTCAGTCCAAACTGAAAGTGCCAATATAAAACTGTGTCTCTGTGTGTGTGTGTGTGTGTGTGTGTGTGTGTGTGTGTGTGTGTGTATGTGTGTGTGTGTGCTTGTGTCTTTTCCTCTATCCCCCCCCCCCCCTCTCACTTTCGTTTGTCCCCACTCTATCTCTCTCATTCTCCCAAATTTGACAAGGCATAAAGATCTTTCCACCTCCGGTGACATGGGTATGATGAGGTTTTGAGTGATCGAGACACCTTCTCTCAGCGGCAGGAAGTCGCTAGGAAGAGTCTTGGCACAGGGCCAAAATGGCTGCCCTTCGCTTCTTGACTGGACAATCTCTCTCCCAGAGATGGGCTTGGAGGGGGGGCGGGGCTGGGAGAGGGGGCAGGCAACAGGCCGGCAGATGGTGTGAGAGATCGAGGTTCTCTTTGGAGGGCCAGCAGGGCTGTTAGATGTGGCCAGAGTTTTCGACCAGAACTCCCAGCCTCTCCAGGCTCAAGCTGGTCAGCCGTCTGTGGTCTTGTTGTGGCTTCGCCTGGCGCTAGTTACATCCTGAAATCCTGGCTGTGCCTCCGCTCACTGCTCTTTAGCTTAAAGTTGCGGAAAGACTTACAAAGAAAATCAATCTGAAACGTAAAACTCACAACAAAAAGTGCAGAAAGTTCTACAAATGTGCGTCTTTTTTACAATGTGTAAATGTCAAGATAATATTTAAAAATCTTAAGTAAGACAAGACTTAGACCTTCACATTTTCCTTTTAATGTGTGTATGCATGTGTCTTAGTGCATCGAGACGTGTCGAGGGTACACTTTCCGTTGAAAGGTGAGCATCTGCTGAGGAGGAGGTAGACCTACTTAAAAACACTCTACACGTCCAATGGGCTCACAGGGGTCTCAAGGTTGACAGCCCCTCTGATGCATGACAGTGGAACAGGGTTTGGCCTGGCGTTCCTTACAGCGAGGTCAGCACTTCTGTGCACACAGTGCTGTTCTGGTGTTCTGCTTCCAGAACACAGAGAAAGACCTGCTGATGGACTGTCTGCAGCCACCTGTGTGTGAGCGTGTGTGTATGTGTGTGTTTATCTACATATGCTGTCTGTAAAAGTATGTGTGAGTAGATTGAAGAGGATTCCGCTGTTGTTAGGCCCACAAGCATTTATTTATCGACCTAATGTTACATCATTGACTAATCCACTTCCCGCTACATTAGCTTTCAGGGCAGCATATTACAAGAGTATAATGGTAGCAGCATATTTCAAAGGCAGCATACAAATTGTACACAGAATAACAAATGGTTCTACACTGCCGTCATTCTTTAGATTCCATCTTCTGTTCGTTTGTTTTTTAAAGCCTAGGAGAGGAAAACTTACAGTATATGGGCACCCCCATGATCTTGCCTCCTAACTCTTTTGAACATCTGGATAATGAAGAATGCACGGTTAATGGTAATGAGAGAATGTTCCTATGTTCACGTTATTGAAAAGACAGAGATTGCAAGACTAGGGCAGATGCCGCAACAACAGGATCATTTTGAGGTTTTATCGTCTTCACACCAAAACAGTTGCGAAGTCATGAGTTAGTCCAGGACTAGGTTAAAGAAAGATGTTAAAGCTCAAAGTCAGATTTTCCATGGAGGACAGAAAGCCTGCTCCCTTTTGTCTCCAGCCTCTTAATAAATTGGTTTTAGCCTGTTTTGGAGCAAATTACCCTTCCCTCCCCTCCTAATTTTCCAATTTGCTGTGTCATTTATCCGAAATTGAGGATCGCATTGAGCTGTATTACTCTCACAAATAGGTAGATCTACTTTATCGAGGAGCTGCTTTATAAAGAGAGGCTGGTAAACCAAACATCAATTGTGGACCTTAGAGGAGAGCAGTCTTCTCTCTGAGGTATGGGTGGGTGGGTTGATGGGTGGGATGGGGGTTGGGGGGGAAGGGGGACGTTGTAGAAGGGGCCCAAATAATTTCTCAAAGGCAATTCTAGTCTTTGCTCTATCACCATCATAAAGCCACTTCATTTTCAATGGAAGTAATGGACGATTTAACAATTCACCAAGTGTTCGCATCTCATATTACTTTAACCAAATAAGAAAATCTTTGTTTTCACCTGAACAGACCTTGGCTGACGTCGGACTAGGGAAAGTGGAGAGGCACAGGAAGTCTTCTCAACACAAAAGCCCCTGAACACGTAGATTACATTTCACTGTTAGTTGAAGTGGAGCTCTTTGCCCTTGAGGCCTAACTGTTCTCTGACTCTAAAGAACTTGGAGCGTCGTGGCTGCCGGCTGTGCAAACATTCACAGTTCTCTGATGATTTGAAGAGTGACATTCAATTTGGTATTTTACGTACAGCATGACAAATGTAATACTGCGGAATACTCTGAATGTACTTTTCATTTTTTTTTTATTTTCTTTCGAAATGCCTTGATGTCCCAAAGACCCATTTCTCTTTTCAAAATTCAAGCAGGGATCTGTGTCTCTCTCGACGCAATCAGGAGAAGGCGGTAACCTCCTGCCTGGTTTTTGTCGTGGGCTGATTTTTCTTCTTCTTTTTTTGCAGAAGCAGCAGATGTTCCCCTCCCTGCCGCCAAAGGTTGAGAAGCAACAGAGGGGCCGCCCATCAAAACGCCATCATGCCCCCGCCGGCTGCCAAACGAGAGCGTGCCCAGACTGGCTCATTGGGGGCAGAGACTGTGCCCGCCCCTGCCGCCCTCCTGCCACTTCACTGCACCGTGGGCGCGTGTCTGCTGCCCCATCCATCACCTCAGCATTGTCCCGGGACGAGGCGTGGCTGGATTACCGCTGCTGTGTTTTGGTTCTGTTAGGGTTCATAACCATGCGCCTGCAGCAGACAAACCAACACAGGAACAGACAGGTCCGGACCCCTGGCTCTCAATGTATCGAGTAAAAAGTAGGCGGCAGCAGATGGAGAGAGTGTGTGAATAAATCGATCAGGGAGCGCTTGACGGATGGGGTTTATAGGGGAGCATGACACACCAGAGAATTAATTTGGCTAGGTGAAACAGCCTTCGCAAGGACCATTCATCTTGGCAAAAATTTGGCAATTTCCTGGGTCTGGGGGTTCAATTAAGCAACATTTCCAGGAGTTTGGGGAGGCAACGGACACGTTGAGAAATACGCCACGGTTGCTGTTTTAGACACATGTTTGAATGATGGCGGGTGAAGGTTATGAGGGGTGAAAAGAGGAGGAGAGGCTCATGGTGTGAGCCTAAACAAGGTTACACAGATAGAGAAGAATTCTCTTACCATGACATAATGGAATTAAAGCAGTCTGTAATCTAGCTGAACTCTGCTTGTTTTAAATCCCCTCACAGCCACCGAAAGCAGATTTGATTCCCGAATGCCGGAGGTGCCTGTCTGTCCGCTGGCATTGTCCCTTCCCATTCTAGTCCCGCATTCCCATTTCACTGAGTCTCTGCGGTTGATTTATGTTGCAGGGTCACTGTGTGACCTCAAAATCCGCCCCATCCATACAGCACCTGTCATTGCACTGCTGCCTCTGTGCGCTTACTGAAAACCAACCCATGCGTACAAAATGGCAATTTTCCACCCACCTAGTGAGGGAAAAAAATCCATTCGGCAGTAAAGTGGGAAATGTGATGATAAGTAAAACAGGTGTGCGGGCTCTGAATTCTGCTAACGAGGGAGCTGAACTGCACGCGCCACTGACCACAACATCTGTCAGGCTTGGGCTGGCGAATTAGATTCCAGTTCTGGAACAGTTTGCCTAGCGAGACAGCAGATGATGGAGCGTTTAATGGTGGATGCAAATGGGATGGCGAGGGAGGGAGGGAGGCACCCGGGTCCTCCCGGCCTTGGTGGCTTTGTGGCATAAGAGCACACAGGAAGGGGACATCCAGAGAATAACAAAGACCCATGGCTTTACTGGCCATGGTGGTGTGCTCTCCACCCACAAAGGCCCTCCCCTGGTGGACAACCTAACGAGCTCATCAGCTTTAACGAGCGCCTAATTGGAGGCGTTATGTCTCTGAAGGTCGAAGTGCAGGTTTCAGTGCCAGAAGCAGTTAGGACAGCAATTTCCTGGTAGCATGGGTCATGTTCCTTATGATCTGCATAAACAAAGTCAATGAAGGACACACTAGTTCTTCCATAAGCAAAATAAAATGAAGATACTTTTGTTCTTCCTTTCACTACCAACAGGTTGAGAGGGGAAGACTGAAGTTCCAGTTTGTGGGTGTTGTAAAACATTTTAAGGACTATTTATTCATTCACATCATGAACAGAGTTTATGCATGAACCTTTAATGCAATGCAAGCTGTCTGTGTACAGCTATTATTTTGACTTTAGAACCCATTGAAACTCATACTGTGTATATGTATATATATATATATATGTTTCATAGAAATCTTGCCACCTTCAAAAGTTGGACACATTTCCAATCAATGGACAAGGACACCTTGAAAGCAAAACATAATTTCTTGTCCACAATGACCACAGCGCAGACAACAATTAACTGTAGATTTGCAGTTATTTAAAGGTGTTCATTCATTCACACTCATGAGTACAGCCTGTTTGCTTTGTCTGAGGACTAATGCCAACTGGTTACTGCGAATAAATTCATTTAGTTTAGAATTAAAGTTTGATCGTTTCTGCGTGCTTGCAACCATATCATCATGATGTTCAAACCATCTTATCATCTTTAATGCCTTAAACTAAGAACCAAATGGTGATCACTGAAGAGGTTCAGATCAGTGATTATATACTGCCCTCTACAGGAATTCTGTGCTCAGCTTTCTTTTTTTTGTGAAGAAAGCACCAAACCGTGTAACTACCTGAGCATCAATGTACTTTTAAATCTACAACAATGAGCCTTCTTTTAGCATCTCTTTATCAACTACGGTCAATTGTCTATGCATTTGTAGTAACAACAAGGCTTGGGCTGAGGTTTCACCTGTCAATCAGTTTGTAACTAGAGCGAATGAGGGATAATAGATGATGTTTATTTACTTTATTAAATCTTATTTGTACAGTAAAACTCCCTAAGCCATAAACATCTGATTGTAGAAAAATGAAAACGAGGGAGACATTCTCTTCTCTTTCTTCCTCTTTTGAAAGTGTATGTTTCCCTCTTTATCGAAAACATTTCCAACAAAACATATTTACATAAGATTCATGAAACAATAACCTACATTCCATTGCAGTCCTAAAGATGGTCACGGTCAACTAAACAGCTGAATAGCAAATCCATTTGTTGGCACAGTCCAAATGGTTAACACAAAAAAAACAAATGAAAAGCTAAATTTTAAAATGAAAACATAAGCAAGTTTTAAAATGTAAACCGCAATGGTCAAACTGTACAAAGGCCTGCAGTGGAAATCAGTCAAAAATGTTTGCAATAAAACTTTGACACTTAACATAAACTAGCACAACTATTAACCACAAAGGGAATATACAGATAGAAAAGGTGTATGAATAAGAAAGTAGAAGCTTCTCTAGAAAACATGAAGCAAAGGGTAGGTATATTGTGCCTGATGATCACTCAGAGGGTGCACAAAGGTTTGTCAGTTGATTCTGCAAAGATATTAAAATGATTAATTACAGTTGGTGTTGGGGAAAAGCAAACCTTTCCTAACAAACTAAGATGCAACTTTTTTTGTATTAACATATTATGGACACCTTTCTACAGTTTGAACATTGTCAAGTCTATGGATGAATGAATCCAATCTCCGTTCAGATCAGTCCTCTTGAGGACTCAATATGTCATATAAAAAGTTGTCTGCTGCTAGGCGGATCTCCTGTGAAACTGTGACCATTTCTTTAAGACACAAGCATGAGCATCCCTAAATCAGGAAGAGATGCCCATGCTTGGAGTATGGTCGTTGATCATGCTTGCAATATGCAGTGACCACGAGCATTCTGCATGTCTTTTTGTGACAGTTAAGAAAAAATAATGACCGAATGGTAGGGGTCATCTACATCACTTCTTACAAATAAACAACATATTAGCCGCTTTAAATAAAGTATAAAGTTCAAACCCAATTTAAATCTGTAGTTCTTGCAAGATCTATGTATCCAGCAAGTGGGTGAGACAAAGGTCAAAGGGTACCTGAAGCTGTCGAATGCTCCCCAAGGTAGTCTCATCAAGCTGACTCAGATCCATAGAGTCCATCTGACTGGCTAACAGCTGAATACTCTGAACACACAATACAGAAAACAGGTTTGGAATTGTCTGCATTAAAAGCTTTCACATGACCAGGTTAATGGAAAATGCATCACAACACACAAACAGATCACGCAATTAGGAGTTAAGAGTTGACTTGAGAAAACGCTCACCTCTCCGTTTCCAATAGGAACGCTTATGATGATGTCATTCGAACCCGCCCCTATTGGAGAGCCATTCACGGAAATGCTGTACACCCGCTCCTTGTGGCGGGGTATCCTGACGGCCGGAGTTTTGGGAAGTCTGGGTGCAGGAATGAACAGTGGCTGTGATGACTTTGCAACTTCAATAATGGAATTATAACATCCAAAACCACACAACTTGAACTTTTGCAGTCAGTCACCAGATAACTTGTGGTCCATCTCAAGAACTTTCCGTACCATTTACCTATACAGTATCAAACTGTAAACCACTTGAACTGAGCTGTCCTGAGTTTGTCCCTTTGTTTGTTTAGCTTATAATAGAACCGCAGAATATTTAGGGACCCCCAACCAAACAAAGGCCACTTGACCCCGGACGTTCCCACCTGGAGTCGAAGCGCGGGGTGATCAGAGGAGTGGGACCCAGGAGGGAAGAGTCCAGCATGTTCCGGGCCGGAGTGACCAGTGGCTTTCTGTTTGACCTGCACACAAGACAACACAGCATGTCAAAGACAAGATCATAAAATCCACTAACTCAAGATCATTACTACCAACATGTTGAGGACCCAAGGTCATTTTTAACTCAAACTTTGCTTATTTCTTACTTTCTGGCTGCAGTGCCCTGTTTGCTGACAGAGAGTGTCCTCTTTGATGAGGATGGAGGCTTCCGGTGAGTTTTGCCCTGTACCGCAAAATAAAATTAAAATAACTTTGAGAACACCAGGAGACAGCATTTCTGTGTTCTTCATAATGCAAATCATAACCACTATAACCAGACCCCAAAATCACAAAGAAATATGAAAAACAATTTATTTGAATGTAACCAGGTGCAGAACAACCATCCATTTTAAAAGCTATATTTAACGTTGTGTTCTTTAGTTTGCCTTGAAACAAGAACCTTGCAGACAGCCCATCTACAATAACTACATCAAAATGTCACAAAAAGTGCTTCTTAACGCAAGCAAAGTTGTACACATCCACACAGCGCACTCTGCCACACCCACGCAACTGCCACTGCCACCTGATTTGAGCAATTTCTCAAATATTAACAAGGTCTACTGGATATATACAGGTACAATCGAAAGAAAAGGCCACCTATGGATCCTTTCAACTGAAGGTTCATCCAAAGCAGTGTCAGCGTGAGCTATGCAAAGTGTGCACCTATGTGAAACGTAAAGCAGCACTTGCCTTCTTTGTACCAGCGTTCTCCTCATCTTCCGAGCTGTTCCGTTTTCCTCTTTGTTTTTTTAGAGCTGCAGACAAGAACATAAAAACATCATCGGTTCCCCCAAACAGTTTCATCAATACCAATAGAAAGCAAGGTGCAAGTGTTCAGTGGACCCACATTTTTTGACGGATTTAGGGGCCGTGTGTAATTGAGCCAGAACACTTGCGACTTTGGCTGCATATTCTTCTGTCTGTAAAGGGTAGTGGCAAATTGACAGCACTTTAAGTAATATTAATCAAATGTCTTCTGTATTTTAGTGACAACCCCAAAAGTACATAACAACTTAGTAAACGTTTGTGCAGGTGGGAATATTATGCTGAAGAACAAAGTGAGGAATTATTCAAATGGTGTAATACCAATTACCTTGGCATCCTCCACTGGTGGGGACTTGGGTTTCTCCAGCCCTACAGGCAGAAATGATATAAGTCGTATATATTATATTAGTATATACCTCAGAAGTTGGTACTAATTCATGTTTTAAACAGTAAATGTATACTTGACATGCTCTAAACGTTTACCATGACTTATTCAGCACACTTACTGCTGTGCTCCAGCCAGTTCATCAGCCTAACTGCCTTGGGAAGCTTGATTAAAGCCATATTATAGCTGTTATCAGCATCTTTTACCAGGTGGTTTCTTTTCTCCTTCAGCCTCCCCACAA
The DNA here is from genome assembly GCA_036024795.1 of Galaxias rostratus. NCBI lineage: Eukaryota > Metazoa > Chordata > Actinopteri > Galaxiiformes > Galaxiidae > Galaxias > Galaxias rostratus. Next base: position 12,690 of record JAVQJS010123872.1, on the reverse strand, counting down.
TACTTTTTACTGCAGCATACCAAACACAAAGATACGAACATCCGTTAAATACATAACATGGGGAAAATGGCTAGAAATTCTGTGCCCCGAGATTGTCACCTTGCTTATGGACCGGTAATGGTAACATTTTATAAAACAATAGCCTTCAACACTTACCCTCGCTGTCAAAATCTTCTAAGAAGGCCTCCAGCTTGTCCATCATGGGGTTGTTTTTACGCTGCTTAGTGGGCCGTTTCCTGGGAGCCATGTTGTTTGTGACACTAGTGCATGAAAAAATAGACACGGTGCTGAATTTATACATTTGGCTGTTACTCCAGTTGGGTAAGATGTGGAAATGTTCATTTAAATCCTAACGAAACTGTAAAATTAGCCTTGTGAAATGGATCGCTAGGAAACATACCTACGGCGTTAGATGTCTAGCTAACCGCTTGTTCGCTAGTTAGATAACACACCAAAGTAATTTCCCATTTGTTTATAAAATAATATAAGTTATAAAATGAATTGCGTTTACAACAATCAGTAAGTATGAAAATGCAGCAGCATACAATTTGGCAATAAATGATTGGTCTTACCTTGTAATTATGCTCACTAAACTAAAGCTTGTTGTTCTGTGTGTGCCTTCTGTGTCCCTCCACAAAGCAGTTTTCAAATCTACGCAAAGGGAGGGACGAATGTCTCTGAGTAGCCAGTGAGAAAGCTACTTGGCTCCGTGTCACCCTGGAATCCCTTTCGGCCTATCATAACCTAAAACGTCAGTGTCTAGATCACGGGAACGGAGGCGGAAGTATATCGGCTTGAGAAAACGTGAGGGTGAAATGCGTATGGGTACTCGATGATTGTGGACGTGAGACCTCCATTTCATTTTCTTTACAATTGTTACAATCTATATTTCAGTAAAGGAACTATGTAATGACAATAAGAACAAGTATTTACATAGGTTATATGTCCATCGACAATCCACACACATCGCCGTACTTCTGAAAACAAGCAAATGCCAGAGATATCTATGTCAAACCCTGCTCTGTTTTCATTGCAGCAAGTTCTGAAGAAATGCTTTCAATCTTTGGAAACCAATCTGAAAATATGGAACTCTGTTCTAGCTGAATGTACATCTTTGGTTACGTCACTTGGGAACGCAGCAGAGCAATTGCGAGCTCTCTCCAATGTTGAAATTAGCAACACTCCACTTTGTACCTTTCCTCACTTACAAGAACGTCTGCAGTTCAAGCTCACACAAGCTGTGGATTTAATCTTTGGAAAACTTAATGAGAAAATGTAAGTACCATACATTAATTCAATTACCTCTAATGGTGTATACATTTTAGGATCATTGGAGACGAACTAGAGTGAACAGATTTAGTCTCTATCTGCTAACATTAAAGTTATAATCCTACCCTCTTTGACAGGTCGGCTCTTCAGTCGGTGAAACATTCAGTCAGCCAACAGATGTGGGGTGCCATTCATTTGTATGAGCAACATAGTGACAGCTTAGACCTGGCCACCTGCACCCAGAGGTCAGCCACAACACCTTCTATATCAGAGATGCTGGAGTGGCTTCAGGATGCCGAGCGCTACTTCCAACGACAGTATCTTTTTTGTTTATGTCCCGCTCTGCTGAGTGAGTGAGTGAGTAAGTTAGAGAGAGAGAGATTTCTCTTAACTCTGTGTTCAGATTCCTTAGAGGGAGGAGTCTGCTCCAATCAATGAGACCAAATGACCTGTCTCTGCTGGAATCGCTTCCAAAGAGATGGGAGGCTCTGTACTCTACCACTGAAGAGGAAAGCTTCTCGGGTAAGACGCCATCATGATGTTCTCAGACTCCGACTTGAATCAACATTGAACTACACTGTTAATAACACTTATTCCCAAATGTGCCCATTGTAGAAAGGAAGGTACACAATGTATACACTTATTTTTTTCATTTCAGATATGCTGTTTAAAGTGTCCTTCATTGAATCACAGTGAACTGGTGGTAATGGGAAGAAGTTAATGTGTGTATTTGAAGCTCACCCTTCTGGATACGTTTTATTATGCACTGTACTGGACAAACATGAGTTTTGAAGTAAGAAACTATTATATTTGATAGAAATAACAAGTTGGCTACATTGGAGGCTTGCCAATTAAGGGCAACTGTGAACAGTGAGTTAATTTTGTCAACGGAAATTTTGACTAGAAGTATTTGTTTACTATACTTTTTGATATGTCTAAATTGTTACGGCAATGTAAAAATAAGAACATTGGTGACGAATTACTTGGAGTAAAACGCCTCTAGAATTTTTGGTATGGATAAAAAATGCTTGTCAAAATTAACTCTGCTGTGAACCCGTTTGCTACACTCATCTACATAACACCTGCTTTGACTGAACATGGGAAAGAAAGGACAATAAAGCTGCAAGCCAGTGGGCTGTTGATCAAGGCAATGACCTTATGAACTTTTGTTAGGCTTGTTGGAATGCCAACTTGCTGTTAAAGTGAACACTTTTTAAATTATTAATTATTGAAGAATGACAATGTTTCTGTGAATTAATTATCTAACTGTAAAATAGCTTCATATAGCACTCTTGGAAGATGTTTATTGTTTTAAATAAAACGTTTACTCACATTTGACCTCAGTAAAAGATCAGTCAATTTAGTTGCCTCAAAGTTTTTTGTAAGACGTTTAAACTTCTTAAAAAGTAAGCTGTTCATTCATATAACTGCAATCCTCACAAAAGTCAAACAAAATGGTAATAAATACAATACTCTGACAAAAAGAACCCCAAAAAGGTATTAATCAGTCTTGTCAGAGAGCGAACTAGATGAGGCTTCATTCCTTTGGAAAAAACAGTCTGCCCAGTCTTATATTTTTATCACAGTGAAGTAAAGACTGAATAAAATATTTTAAATAATTAATATATGAATACAAAGCAAAAAACAAATGATACTTAGACTAAATCTAGACAGTGTTATTTATATACAATATATATATATATAATGAATTAAATACAATCAAATTGAAGTGAATAAACACAATATAAGCAGCTGCTTAAAATTGACCATGTTTCAATAAATAGTAAAATTAAATTAAAATAGATTGAATCAATCGAACCATTTGAAAACGTTCGCACCCATCATAACCTTTCCCTCATCAATTTGATCAACTTTCTTTTGCCTTCTCATTCTGTCTATCATATCAACCACCTCTCCAAACTTCCACATTTCAGTACGCACCCTCCGTGGTCCTTACACATACTCTTTCAACGGTAATGTTGCCGTAGAGATTGGTTTATGAAGCTCAGGAGCAGTGGGACGTGTGTTAGCAAAGCTCCGGCCCATGTACCCTCGGTGGTAGCCTGCTCTCTCCATGTGAGGGCAGGTGCTGCTCAGTACGGCCCCGCTGATCATTAGGATGACGGCAGATGCCCAGCCTAGGTAGATGGCCTGGCCTAATTCACGCTTGTGCATTGTGGGAACATTAGGGTTGTAGAAATCCTGGATCACTGTGTTGGCGGTCCAAGACACAGGCACCAGAACGCATAGGCCCGTCAAAATGAACAGAACCCCACCACCAAGGGCGATGCCGGCCTTGGCACGCCGGTCGTCGCCGGCACAGGTGGTGCACTTCATGCCGCAGCAGGACACAGTGCAGGAGAGCCAACCCAGGAATATGGCCACACACATGAGAGCACGGGCCGCCTGGATGTCCGGGGGCAGAGCCAGCATGGAGTCATAGGTCTTGCACTGCATGTGGCCCGTGGTTTGATAGATGCAGTTCATCCAAATGCCTTCCCATTTGATCTCGGATGTGAGGATGTTGCTGCCGATGAAGGCGGAAACCTTCCACTGAGGAAGGGCAGTCACAGCAATGGCCATGATCCAGCCAGTCACTGCACACGTGAAGCTGATCAGCTGCATTCCTGTGTTTACCATGATGTGTGGATAGAGGTATGTCCACCCCACTCAGGACGGTCTGTGCTCACTTTGTACTTCTTCTCTGGTGGCCAGTCTCCTACTTTCCGTCTCCCTACCTTGGTTTTGCAGCTTTAGAACGACTGAACGACTTGATTAACAATAGATTCCCCAGCTCGGGACACTTCCACAAACGATATATTTATTTATTTATTTTACATATGCCTACATTTTCTAATATCTGAAAAGTTCTACTGAAACGTTTCCAACATCACAGGTCTTTTGTTACCATTCTCTCTCTTGTCAAACCGTATTTTCACTTAAGATTTCACCATCCGTCATTCCTGACTTTCCCTCGTCGGCCGGACAGATCAATTATTTAGTTTCTTTTTTTTGTGCAGTGGCTTGTGGGAGCTCACCTATGTAGGTTGGATAAAGCTCCAGAAACGAGCACCATGCGAATCAAAGGGGTAGAAGAGACGGGTTCCAAGGCTTTAAAACGGCAGCAGATCTGGTCCTGGCGCACTCAGACGCAAGGCTGAACGTGAACGCTTGTATCCGTTACTCCACAGGTTTGGTGAAGCCTTATCTGTACTGGTCAGGCAGATATAAGGTGACACCTCAGCGTCAGAGATGCCAGTAAAATAGATGTTTCCTGTCCTTGGTAGCTTCAAAATACGTGCACAGTATTCCTTACACTATAAGGGGGGAAAACAAAACACTGAAACGAGATGCTTCATTAAGCTTTGCAAGCAAATGATCATCTAATAAGTATAAGTGTTGGAAGGAGTTTCCAATATATGCTTTTAAAATCCAGCACCGATTACACCATTGTTGGTGTCTCGTAGATCTGGCTGGCCAAGAGAGGAGAGAGGCAGATCTCATAAGCTGCTGCTGCTGCCCGTTGAAGTGTCCTCCTCACAATGAGCACAAAAGGCTCCCTGACGAGGCCACTTCAGCCTCAGCGTAGACTGAGCTGTCTCCTCCAAACACAGAGAAAACACAAATGGGTCAGTCCAGCCACAGTCAAGGTATAGGTAACAAGCCACACCACTGTGTCGGATTTCTACATAAATGCAGTAGGCATGTCCAGTCCGTCTTTAGAAGCGTCTCTGTTGACATTCATCCAGTATGAGTCAGAGTGGTTGGAAAGAGAGGGAGAAATGTAGAAAGAAAGGATGGTACAACAGAGAGAGGGGGGTGACAGAGTGTGGCGTGTATTCAAAGACAATCAGGGGGGAGGGGAGGGGGCTCTACAACGGTGCATACATGCTCTGCTTTTCTTTACAAAACCCTAAACATGCGTTTACAAAAAAATAAATTGTTTTTTGAAGAGCACTGGCTTTAAAAGAGGGGTATGGGCAACCAATGTTTTGTTCTCCTGGCAGAGGGAAAGTGACCCGACAACAATACAAGAGAAATGCCGTCTATATGCATACAACTTGAAATTCAATTGTATGATGCTTCACTGGAATAGCTGGACAACAGAGCAAAGCATAGTCTAATTACTTTTCTATAAACAAGGAAATGTGTTAGTGAATGTAAAGATAATGGAAGGCTAAAAGCTGTGTTTAAAATGGCACACTAAGAAACACCTGCCTGTCAGTTCCTGATTAAATAAACGTTCAGTTGTTTTTAGCATATTAGACAGAAGAAACTTTATGTTGCTGAAATTCTGAATTGCCCATCCTATCCTTGTGCCCATCTCATTGAACTTTTGCGTGTTTGTGTTGATGAATAAAATATTAAGGCAACATGATCTATGGTTCGAGTTTCCTTTCTCATGTGCTCTGCCCTCCTTGGCAACAGTGGTCATGACAACAGGAGGACATAGGAAACAGGAGAGTGGGAATTAAACACAAAGAGAGGAGCAAGATAGATCAGTGGGGGCACAGTAAATTATGACTTTTCATTGCAAGTTAATATTTAAATTTGATATAGATTACCCCGGAGCAGTGTTGTTACAGGGGGAATTAAAATATTAAAAATTGTCAATAAAACTAATTATTGGACATAAACACTGGGGTTATGGGTTTCTGTAAGTGAAGACCAAGATGATCTGTTCTTGATGAGAACACAAACTACCGAGGTCAACTATACGGGAAAGACATGCACCCGAGATGTACATGTTAAATATAGTCAATTATTCACTGGACCTTCCTGTTTGTATCAGCTGACCATGTCCCCTTTGGTAACTGCCAACTGTAGGCAGCGAGGTATCTTGGAGAACTCATTTTATTTCTAAACTTAACTGGACAGTGAGGTCTACGCTTACAATAAAAAATAATGTGTGACAAGTAGCTTCATGATTTTCCTGTGTAGGTAATCCCATTCTATAATCAAGACATCTTTATCAGATTGAGTAGTAATTTTTCAACAACTGTAAAAGTAGACTATGTCATGCTTTTTAAGTGTAGTGTATAGTATTGACTTGTTCCTTTCCTCTGCCAAGATTAACATAAAAAAGTAAACAATGCCATCTAGTGGCACATTCACGTACACTGTACAGGCTCAGATGTTGGCTGCAGAGCCTCTTGATCGATAGAAGGAACATTACTCCTTCACAAAAGCCCATTAAAAGAAGTTCCTCAGCCAAATCCCGACAACTGTATCAGACCATTAAGGGCGACACCAATAGCAAAAAAATAAATAGAACACACATCAGCATATGATATAGGCATAAAATACCAATTTATTACTTTGCACATCACAATAATTCCCTGCAGGCTAAAAAATAAGAGAAGTATTTCAAACGTGTCACAAACAGCATTAACAGCCAATCGTTAGGGACCCTGGTAGAAGGGGGAAGAGGAAGCCGGGCCACTTCCCAGCAGACCAGACAGGGTTTGTTCTATTGCTATCGGACAGTCACACAGCTCAGAGACCAATAGCAGAAGAAAACAACAGCAGAGCAGAGCTAAAACACACCCAGGAACCACCCCCCCCCCCCAAGAAATTAAATTACACAATACACAATGTCAAATAACAAATCCATTAGATATAATATATATCAAAGTCAGAGGAATTAAAAAATAAATCATGCTCTCTTTCAATTGGGGCACGGGAAAAAGAATCATGGATCTTTTATAAAGTTAAGAGGTAATCCTGTTGCCATGAACACCATGGTGCCTGGGAGGCTATCTCGCAAAGAGGAAGTGCGCTTGCGAGGGGCCAGCAGGGGAGGGTGCCACAGGGACAGGAGAGCCCCGAGAGGCGTGGCCGGGAGACCAAAACCAGGAAGTAGGAGTCGAAAATGGGCACTCACTAAGCGAGCCTGGTGGGGGGTCAGGGGTCTAGTCTTTTGCGGGTCCACATTTGAATAAAGTACCTCGTTTGAGTTTGGGCCCTACGTAAAGACCAGACCCCACCGCCTCCAGCAATGACTTGGGTCTCCCGATTTACTGACATTTGTGTAGGAATCCTTAAAATATGTCTTTAAGAGACTGGACAGATATTGCTAGGCTAGTAGTCTCACTAAATTCATAAACATTTACCCCCCCAAAAAATTACAATTCATTTTTTTTCCTCTATTCTCATCTTTGAATAAATATGATTTCTAAAGAATTTTTTTTTTTTTTTTAGACAATACTCTGGCATGCAGACGAGCAATGTCTAGCTGTTTTTTAGCTTTTAAAAAGTTCAATAGAAGTGCTAATTCACCAAATGCACATTCCCACTGATTGATACAAGCAAAAATATATATATTAATTAAAAAAAAGGTACAGAAACACAAAACAGCAATAGCCAGAGCAGACCAACAGCCACGTCAACGAGAACAATTATAGCTTTGATTTTCTGCATTCGAAAACTGGTTCTGGGTTAATATTGCTTTGCAATGGTAATATGATAGTACTTCAGTCTAATCATACTTGTCCCCTAGCTAGCAGTCCTGAATCAGACTTCTCAATGTCTTCCCATCTCTAAGGGGGGAACGAATAGCCTTAGGACCACATATCAAAAAGCTGATAGAACCACAGCCCCCTTAGGGGATACTAGTGCATGTATATACAGCTCTGCCCTTCAAAAAGAAAACAAGAAATTATTGCATGCAATGCCTGGGCAATCCCCTTCCCCCACCACATCCTGCCTCTCTCTCATTGGACAGCATCCACGCCGTCGTCAGGCAGGCACTCAAACTCATTCATAGCAAACCTGCTGCTTTACCGATGGTTTATTACAAAAGGGTTTTTATTGAGCCGACCTTCCTGGCGAGGCGTGCACGCTGCCGACCATAAAACACAACTGTCCACCATCACAAGACAAAGGGACGTGGCCATTTTAAACTATTAGAGTATTAGGTACGTTTTATTCTCCTCCAGACCAGCCCTGGGCCACTGGTTTCAAGGCAAGCTATACGACATGTCACGACAGGCAACCATCCAGTTTTAGGAACCGTCTTTGATGGTCACAACAACTACATGACATGATCCCGTTCGGTGTCGTTACTGCAGGTAAAAGGGCAGTGCTTATGCTTCTTGTTAGTTCATCAAAATCGAGTGGGGCTTTTCTTACAAAAAAATATCGTCTGGAAAAACAGAAGAATCATAAACCCCATAAGTAGTAGAGACTTGTAGATAAGTATACTTGTTCAAATACACACAAACAGTAATAGAAACATATCATTTGTAAAGTCTAACACATCAGGTTGCCTATTGCACACCTCTCTCAATACACTCAGTCCCAGTTCCTTCTGAATAGCCAGCTCGGATTGTCACCATCCATATCCTTAAATTCCAACCATACCCTGATGCCCTCGGAGCCCATCTTAGGAGAGCACCGGCAAGTTTGACTGGTCAGGGGAATGGTGCTAGCGCCACACAACTTGTCTACTTGGAAAACACCGTCCCTAACCTCAGAAACTATCAAGTGACTGTCAACTGTGAAGCTTAAGGGATCCCAAAGCAGAACACCTTGGGGACAATGCTGTTGGCTGTAATGCTACAAAGTGTGTCCAACTCAAAACGGTCTATCAGCAGCTCCAATGTTATAGTCCTGAATCACAAACTAAATCAAAATCGACACGTCTGGCTTTGTCGTCGGCCTGATAAGAATTCATCACTATAGTAACCACGTCGACAACATCAACAATAAGAAAAACATCAACAGTAAACTACTACTCTAAACAACAGATAGCCACAAAATGTTTTATATTAACTCTTACAAATCTGCTTTGTTTGATTCTTATTTATAAATGCATAAAGATTATTGAGAGGAGAGGGAGTGATAGTGTCTGAGATCAGTGCTATGAATAAGCCAGTAGCAAAGGAGACCGTGAAAAATAAGATCGCTTCCGGCCCAATAAGACGACTAGCGCCTTTTTTTCTTCCGTTTTTTTTTTTTTTTTTTTTTTTTTAAGCATGCTACACCCAGCAGTGTCAGTCTTTGAGACTAACAGATTCTGGGACAGAACCATCTCGCTCTTTACCACACAAGTAGCAGGTAGTTAGCCAACGCTACATCTGTTTTGAATACCTTTAGCCACTCAATAGGTCCCAAATGCCAAGCCAAGCCTATGAGCTAGACCACAGTAACTACTGCTACACATACACCCACTGGCTTCTTGCCAAGCCTGTATAGTTCATCTGTTCAAAAGTTGCTTCAATAGATGTAAATATGTATATGTATATATGCATGTTGTGTGAATATAAAAACATCAAATCTGAGGCATTTACAGCAGATATCCCCTAGATTTCCCTTTACAATTCAGTGGCCTGCCATGAAACGCACGCGCACACACACACACACACACACACACACACACGCACACCGACCTGTAGTCGTCGAATGTGAAGGCGTCCTTCAAGGGCAGTTTGCTGGCAGTGGGATGAGTCTGGGGAGTGGATGTGAGCAGAAAAGGAGAGAAAGAGAGAGAAGACAAAAAAAAACACAAATCAGTGTGAGGAATTACATTATGCAGGTGGTGGGGGGGATGTCTAACAAGAAAGAGGGTATGGGAGCAGGGGAGTGTGTGTGTGTGTGTGTGTATTTATAAGCGTGGTCCATCGGCGGAGAGGGGGAGGGGGGTACGGGGATCAGAGTGGCCGTAGCCCCCAATACATCACTGTCAACTTAATTTGTTGTGCCCAGCAGCCGTCATAAATCTACCTCATCAATTTGTCCGCTGACACGCCGCGTGCGTGTGTGTGTGTGCGTGTGGGAGACGGTGTGGAGAGGACCACTGGTGCCGCTGGAATCTACATTTTAAGCCACAGTTGGCACCTCAGAGGGCTCATTTACAACCTGGAGCCGAGCCACTCCGAGAGAGAGAGAGAGAGAGAGAGAGAGAGAGAGAGAGAGAGAGAGAGAGAGAGAGAGAAGGGCAGCGAGAGAGGTAAGCAGGGCAGGCAGAGGGAGACAAATGAGCAGGCGAGCGTGTGCGGTAGAGAGACGGAGACGCTAGATGAGACTCGGCTGAGGTGGGCGAGGAGGAAAGCCGTAATAGAAGATGGAGGGGGAGAAGGAGAGAGAGAGGGGGGGGGGGGGTTAGACACAGGGGAGGCCCAGGGTCTAAATCTGGAGGCTCTTCTCCTCAGCCCACTGGGCGTTATGGAAAGTGAGCAGGTCCAGCCCGTGGAGCCGGGTGCCACGTTTCTGTCGCAGGTCCTCACACAGGCACCCGGGCACAGGCTGGTATACGGTCGCACAACCCAGGGAGCGTTTCTGATCGCTGTCCAAGCTGTCCTCTTCTGCGGCATGTGTTGTGGACGGTTTTAAGAACCGTTTGAGCAAACCGTTCAGGACAGCGTTCCATAACCAAGCTAAACACGTATTTTCAGGCTGTTCTGCACGACAAGGCTCAGATTAGAACACATAACCGAGGCTCTGCTGGCCGGTGTGGTTGACTGCTTTAACCGTTCCCTTTGCATTGTCCCTACCCACTGCCTGCACCACTTCATAATGCAGGGGGAGGATCGTCGGCTGCAACAGTGGGAGACCCGGGACCCACCGGAGGGCAGCATGAACCAGCTGAAGCACTGTCGCTCCGTTAGGCCTTATCCCACTGGCCTTACTGATAGAGCTGCCTTCACAAGGATCTGGAGGCAACGCAGAGTTGCATCCAGTCCCGTGTTTGCGTTGGTGGACGTTGCTGTGTTGTATGTGGGCGCACACTAGAGAACGAACGTCTTATGGGTCGTGTGTAGGAGGGCTCAATCATTGCGATTAGTTTGAGAGAGAGGGAGAGAGAGAGAGAGAGAGACACTCCTCCACTGACAGGCTCACAGTCTGTCCAGCCAGGCTGGCTCAGGTGGAGTTTTACTAGTGAGGTGCTTAAAGACAAGGAGACAGAATGACGGGAGTGGAGGAGCGGCGGCGACACACACACACACACACACACACACACACACACACACACACACACACACAAGCTCTTGATGCATTAGCATATGCAGACGGGGTTCATCCATCATGTGCCACTGCGGGGGGAGTGAGAGAGAGAGAGTGTGTGTGTGTGCGTGCGTGCGTGCGTGGCAGTCACGTAGACGGACCAGCGGAGATAGAGGGAGGTGGGCAAAAGATATGAGACACAGGGGGCCAGAAAGAGAGGGAGACAGGAGAGGACATAGTGGAGGGGCTCCGGTAAATCCATTAGCCCTGCCGGCCCGTGTGCGGACCCACACCCTCTGGGCCTTAGGCCTGGGTACGGACTGCTAATTGGTGGAGCCGGGGTCTGCACTATGAAGGAGGCCACACAGAGAAAACGCCACCTACCTGCATTCATCCAATAAAGGTAATGTTATTCAAATCAAACCATATTATAAAAAAAATAAAATAAAATAAATGTGTGCTATGTGGGCGACATGTATTTTTATGTGGAGTGTTATGCTTCTGTCGTCTACGGTGTGGTTCTGTTACACGCAAGAGAGAGAGAGAGAGCGAGCGTGAGAGGGGAGGAGGAGGAGCGGAGTTAGGCAGGGTGGGAGGGGTGCAGGAATGACACCTCGGGGACTCTAAACCATTTCCCATCACACCGGCCTCTCTCTTTCTCTCTCTCTCTCTCTCTCTCTCTCTCTCTCTCTCCCCCTCCCTCCCTCCCTCCCTCCCTCCCCACAAGGTTACTTTGCATTTGCTGCATACTCGGGTCACCTTATTAGGTCTTTACACACATCCACATCCAAATGAATGTCCTACTATTGCACATACACCGCACACCAGAGGAACACACGCGCTGTGTAACACGTATTTTCTGTCCGTGCACGCAGACGTGACAAAAACCCCTGGCCTGACGTCGCTGACAGCACGGCCCCCATCCCACAGCTTAAAAACCTGGAAGAGCTGATGTGTGCTACGGGGTCTCGCATAGCAATCCCCCCGTGCCACTCAGCGCGTGCGTGTGTGCGTGTGCTCTTGATAACCACACTCCCACACGTATAAGCTTGTACGTTTGACTGGGAGCGGACCACGATGGACAGACAAAGGGAGAGGGAGAGAGGAAAGAGAGAGTGTGGGTGGGTGGGGAGGGGTGTGGCGTTTGTCTTCTACTCTACATGTGTGGAAGGTACAATCAGGTCAATCCAATTCAAAGCCAATGCGACAAGTTAATTTTCCAACGCGGCGCGAGTGGGAGGAGGAGGAGGATCAGGGGGACGTGGAGAAAAGGTGAGCAGAGAAAGACAGGGGTGACGGAGGGAGGAACGAACGGCGGCGGAGGAGGAGGACGACAGGAGGGGTGAGACAAAAAGAGTGGATGAAGGGATGCGCGCACAGCGCACACACACACACACACACACACACACACACACACACACACACACACACACACACACACACACACACACACACACACACACACACACACACCAC
>JAVQJS010123869.1:0-12006 GCA_036024795.1 Galaxias rostratus | reverse complement strand
GAAAGTGAGAGACAGAGAGCGAGAGACAAAGAGATACTGAGGGAGGGAGAGTGAGAGAGAGAGAGAGAGAGAGAGAGAGAGAGAGAGAGAGAGAAATACACCAAAGTATAGCGAGTGAGAGAGAGAGAGAGAGAGAGAGAGAGAGAGAGAGAGAGAGAGACATTGCCTCCATCTGCTCCACTCACATATGTAAATGTCAAGCGATGCTATCCTGACTGCAGCAGCTCGACCCAGAAGGGTGGGACGTCTGCGCGTTCCATCCGGCAGCGCGTGGAGCAGAACACACCTCGGAGGCAACGCGCCTCTAGAATGGATGATCCTTACATCCCACGTCTCTAGCGTGTGTGTGTCCTGGTGTGTGTCTGTGTTTGTGACTATGTCTACGGCAAAGGATGCTCTATGTCTGCTTCTCGATGGGTTCACATGTGCTTGTGCGTGTGTCTGCATGTGGGTGTTTACATCACAGCGTTTGTTCAATTGTCCATACTGTGTATTTAACACAAAACAACAAACCAAACAGGGTAGCACTTCAATCTTTCAATGCCGCTGCAGTGCCGTCTCATTTCTGGCGCCGTTGATAATCGCTTTGATTTCCTGTGGAATTAGACTGCGGTGTGTGCCTCCTGCTACCTCCCTGCTGTGACAGATCCATCATAATGGCGCGTGTCTACCAGGCGTCATCTAGACCTCACAACGCCTGAAGAGGGGGGAGTGGTTTGGCCGGAGGGAGTGACGCCGTTTCAAGACGGCTGCCTGGGAAGGCGAGGCTCAAAATTGAACCGCAGAGGCAGGTTTTAGTATGTGTGAAGACCAGCCCCCCCCCCCTACTCCCACCAGCTATTCCCTCTGCTCCACCTTATCAGAGGGAAAGATGGATGATACGCCATGCTCGGATTCGGTATCAGGAGACAGAGGGATGAGCAAAATGAATATTGCTGTTGCTGTTGTGCCCTGCTGTTGTGTGCCACTCCCTGGGCATGCACACAAGAGTGGGCTTAAAGAGAAACCTTTTCTCCCCCTCCATCACCCAGCACACTTGCCTCGCCATGACCGTCATACCTCAGCAAACCCTAACAGCTGTGCGCCACAGATCCCTTTCCATTAACCGCTGGAACAAGGCAGAAAGTGTTTGTCCAGCACAACTGTTAGTTTCCAACTGTTTGATTTTCTTCTTCATACAAAGGTGTATTGTCTGGGCTATTATAGAGCATTGCATCGAAGATGCATTTCTAGTCAGAGCTTGTTTGCATTTTATATGTTTTTATTCTACTTTTATTTTTGACTCACCGCTCCTGACAGGCATGCCGAGCAGCTGCCCCCCTCTCCCGGGTAAAGGACCCCTGGTGCTTTTGGGAGTGAAGTTCCCTCCTGCTGCAGTGCGTCGTGTTCCTAACCCTCTCCCCCCCACCGAGACACAGATTTACTACACGCGCCTTCTCTCACCTCGCACGGTGCCATAGCACCCCCTTGGTTTTCTGACCTCATTTACACCTCCGGACCACTGTTTGTCCCCCACGCACAGCATCTACCACCCCGTCATGTCTGGGAAGACCCCAACCCCCCTCCATCCACTATCCTCCCCATCCCCCTTTCTCTTCCTCCCTCAGACGTGGAGGTATGGTGCGGGAAGGCCACGGTCAGCATTCCTATTGTTCTTAATGCGGCGTCATAAACTGGTGAAACATGGGGGGGAAGTGTGGGAAGCGCGCACCAAGGCAGTGGCTGCCATAAATCAGGGAAATCTGTAGAGAGGCAGAGCAGATGGCGAGGAAAATACTTTCGGCACAGACGAAGCGGCAAGAAGCTAAATGGCTCCGAAGCACCAGGAGTACCAGCTACACGTCGCGCCGCAGCACCCAGACTCACCAGTAGCAATATTGTAAAGTTGTTGTTTTTTCGGCTCCAAAGAAGAGATTTCACCCCCTGCCCCGTTGTCTGATCACCAATATACGTTTGGTAATAAATGCGAGCGAAACGTCAATTGCTACCAAAATATTATGGGCATAAACAGCACTATGTTCTCTTAGAAACCAGATAGGAATATTGTTGCGCTTAAAAGTGGACACATGCATGGGCACACACTCGCACGCGTGGTTCAAGGGCTAACGTTGCAGTGGAGCTTCGAATGAGTGTGGTCTATTTCTCAGTGTTCTTGCGTGGTCGTCGTGCTGCGTACTCCAAAAGCCATGCTTCTTCTAATGAATGTCCTCGCAGTCAGGGCTGTTTACTTTCTCCCATCCTGCAGTCGAGTTGGACGCCTTTGTCTGCTAGACCTGGATGCATTTCAGTGCAGTTATTACCCTAGTGTCAAGGGCTCCCTTGGCAATGA
The DNA here is from genome assembly GCA_036024795.1 of Galaxias rostratus. Classification (NCBI taxonomy): domain Eukaryota; kingdom Metazoa; phylum Chordata; class Actinopteri; order Galaxiiformes; family Galaxiidae; genus Galaxias; species Galaxias rostratus. The sequence continues at coordinate 9,677 of JAVQJS010123869.1, read as the reverse complement.
TAATCACGCCCGACTCGAACAGGGACGAAAATAATTATAATTTGGTCCACAGCTATGAAGACCGTTTGGCAGGGCCAAGCAGCAGATGCATGACGGCGCTGCCAATGCATTAGACGAAGGAGAATGAGATCTCTGTGTACTGATGAAGTCGAGCCCTTTGCTGATGTGGCAATGAAGGCAGGTGGAGCAGCTATGGTGTAAATATGTGACTGCCTTTGCTAACAAATGGGGATTGGTTTGACTCCAGGTTTGCGTCATGTACAGCACTGTGGTGCAGCCTCCGCTTTGAGTGTGTGGATTCTCAAACTTTTCAGGGAAGCGCAACCATTATTCACGCTATTTGAATGGGAGTTTGACGACTCCAAAATGTTAGTTAAAGGGAAGCCAATGGGCAGTATTTCTCCTATAAGGGCATCCATAGGTCTGGCTTTCCACCAGGCAGTCAAACGGGTCTCTCTCTCTCTTTTTCTCTCTCTTTCAAACACACACACACACACACACACACACACACACACACACACACACACACACACACACATACACACTCATTCACTCAGTCAACCACACTAACACACACACTGTGGAATAGGCACCATTTCGCACCACCCCACACCACATGCATGCGCACAGCTGCATATGCAACCGCAACCAGGGCAGACATTTCAAGGGCTGACATAACTAAAAGGATTGGGCATTTCTGCTGAGGAAAGCGTTCTTTTCTTCGTAGGATTTCTTCTCCACTTCTTGGGAGGTTATCTTTGGATGGAAAATATGCCCCTGATATGGGCTCTACCCACCAACCTCCACCCATCCCCTATTTTTAAGCTTGAAAATAGAACGCTCTTGACCCTGCTGCCTTTGAAAGCTCTCCTCTGCCTCTCATCTCTCCTCCCTCGAGCTGCCCTCTTTTTATAGCTCACCGACTTTAGCCACCAGTCTAATGCCTTTATTTACCGTGCCGTACAGCACTTTCTGCCCCCTCCCGCTTGCCGCCAACAGGAAGTAAACAAAATGTTATTCAGCGCTCATGTGTAAGGCTACACCTGCCACCCAGAGACACATTTCATCAGCTCGCACAAGCACACACGCTGAGCCAATCCCTGTTCCATGTCAGCCCAGGAAGGGGAAAAAATTCTTCACGTCTAAATAATTCATTGACCAGATTTTCCCCAAAACGTGTTCTTGATGGTGGCCTCCACAGAGAGGGGCTGTGCCTGGGTTGGGATCCCTGGGTGAATGGTAATACTCACAGATTTGGAACCTCTGCATGGCATGCCACTATGCAAGGAATGTGGAATTGGCTAGGTGCCTATACTTATTGTAAATGCAGGTCAATATAAACCTGAACATTGTGTCATGTTTATGCTAACCTCGTAGAACTTCAAATGTACATACATTATCAGTGAAAGTAGAGACAAACATTGTCATAGCATTTCATGGAATATTCCATTTAGGGCCTAATTTCATTTGTTTAGTGTCTAGTTTGTTATAAGTAGATGTTTCCCTTAGTTTGGTTTTGTAACCCTGGTTCTTCTGTTGTTCCTTTCTCACTGTTTCCTCTTAAGTTGCTGTTCAATGTTTGCCGTGAGAATCCTAGTCTACCTTAGTGCAATTTTTTTGCTGCTCCTGGCTTTTCTGTTCAAATAAAGCTCCCCTTCTTGAGAAATGCCTGCTGCTCTCTTCTCTTTCAGGGCTGGCAAAGAGAGGTACATTTCTCTTCCGTTTGTCCCGCTCTTAGCTGAGCGTTGCACACTGCCCGTCCTCTGTTCTGGCCTACATAGTGGATGTGCTGACTAGGCACACAGCCTGGAGAGGTCGCGGGGACGATGGTGCGTACCTGCTTGGGTAAGTAGCTTCACGCACACAGGCCCCTCCATCATCCAAACAAACAGCGCCATCAGGAAAACTGAATGAGGACCTCAGGAAAAGTTTGCCTGTGTTCGCTCATGCACATTCACTTGCCATTGGGTGTGTGTGTGTGTGTGTGTGTGTGTGTGTATGTGTGTGTGTGTGAGAGAGAGAGAGAGAGACGCATGTCGAAAAAACATAGAGGGGAAAATGTCGTGCTCCGCATCCACGTCTGTTGAATGTCTGAATGTTTCCCCGAGTCCAGGGCCCGAGCTGAGCGCTGGCGTGTCTGGGCGTGCCGCCTGTTGTCCCTAAGTGCCCTTGTCTCCCTGGATCGAATCAACACTCCCCGGCTTGTAACGCAGGGTGGCCGTGCACCCCCTCTGTGTGCAGTGAGCGGTGTGGGTGACTGGGCATGGGCACGGCCGCTCTGACCGTGTGCAGGAAGGAGCATGGTTCTACGCAGCTTAGCACCACGCGCCCCTTCAGCATCCATAGGGCCCTGGTCCTGACATTGCACACTGTTGCCGGAGCCACAAAAGAGCGAACGTTGTGCACTGCCTGATGATTATGAATGTCCTAATCCTCTTTTTCGATGTTGTGGGTTTGCCAAAGTCAGTGGGAAATTTAGAAAACAGTCCGTCTGTTATCTTAACGGTTTCCAATTTAACAGAAGCAATCTAATCATAGCCTGAATGCTAATGTAAATGTGCATTGTCAAATGGAACAATCTGGCCTTAATAAAAGTGCAGAGATCAAGGAATGTATATAATGAACTATTAGTACCATTCCATCAGAATTTTGAAAGACATTCAACTTTTTCTATTTTAGACATGCATAATCAAACTAATTGAACTCTTGACATTGATCAAACTAAGCAGCATGGACTTGAAAAGACATCCTTCCTTCAGGGCTGCCCATTCTGACAAAACAGAATCCATGAGAATCCAGAAATCTTGAGAAGGAATAAAGAAATTGAATAAGATATGTGACGTTCTTGTGCCTGTTCCCCACCACTCCAAGCCATCATTCAGACGCCATTTTGACAGCAGTCTGACTGAAATGACTCATGACTCTTTGTCTGTTGCAGCCAGTTCCCATCAACGTTTCTTTAGGGTGCTGGTGCAAAAATAAGTTTTGGCATTACAAAAAGGCCCACCGTGGATGCATGCTCATCTTATTCATATTTCAGACATGCTGAGAGTGTTCTTCCTTCGTCTTCTTTTGGTTTGTTTTACCAGTGTGCCAAATGAATGATTGAAAGGACTTTTTTTGTTGTGAGAAGAAAGCATAAACAGAGGCTAACGTGTGAAACAACAGATAATGGTGATTTGAATAATGTATGCATGTCCTCCCTTTGCTGTGCTTGGTAATTCCCTGTGACTTTAAATTAGGGACACTCAACTAAAGAGAACTGTTGATGGAGTGGGTTGCCAGGTCTGGCACGTTCATTCAGTATAGCACTTGGGCAGGTAAACAACATATTACAATCAGGCTCCACTCAATCAACACATACACCCTTCCCCCCATACTCACACCACAGCCTAGAACCTATAGGAATCCCTGTGGAGCGTGCCAGCAGAGATATAAAATGTTGGTAATAATAACTTGAATGTAGCCAGTTTTATTCTACTTTTAAATGTAGTCAGTGTGCAGAAACAAAACTTGCATTGACAGAGGATATTTCTACACTGCGCATAACCTTTAAGAGTGCAATGGGTCTGCCCTGCAGGGTGAAAAAGCCCTCTCAGATTATAAGGTGTGTCTTTCAACAAGCTGTCTGGCTGGCACGGAGTCTATAAAAAATATTGTCTGGAGGCTGAAATAAACCCAGCTTGCATAAAATACGTGATGGCGTGCGTTGGCTTTGGATCAAACTGCCCTTCCAATTGAGCCGGAGTTGTGCGTCTCTATAAATGAGTCAACATCATCCAATAAACCATCCATCTTCATGCCAGCACCCACGACCATTGGCCAGGCAACTTTGCGACTGTATGAAAGTCATTAACAGGCAAAAGCAGACAGGAAGTGGCAGAGAACTAAGCTCCCCAAAGGCATCATGGTCCCATTTTCACACTATTGCAATGGCCTCACACTCAGGAACTAGGTTATTAATTCACATCTCTCCTGGAGCTAGTCTTTCTTCCTCCTTTAAAGCCACATAACTACTGATGAATTCCCCAAGTTCAAGATGGCGAAGACACAACCTCAAAAACTCTGCAGAGTTTTAGAAAAAAAGGAAGCATCTGAGATTCTCCTCACTCCTTCTCAACGTCAACCTCTCATTGCCTCTCCTCCTCCTGTCCTTTTTGGCTCCTCGCTCATTTCCTCCTTTCTTTTCACCCATCTTCCGCGTCTCTACTGCCCTATCTGCCCCTAAAGAGGATCAGGTGAGATGCCCCCTGCAATTTCCCTCTGCCTCTAATAGGCACTTTCTCCTGTTACATGATCACGAGGTGTCAAGATTAAAGAATGGGCCCTGCTGCCTGCAGTGAAAGGCGGAAAGAGAGAAAGAGAGAGTGCAAGAAGGAGAAATTAAACTTAGCATTGGTGAGAGAGAGATAGAAAGAGAGAAAGAGAGAGAAAGAGAGAGGGAGAGCGAGAAAGAGAGAGAGAGAGAGAAAGAGAGAGAAAGAGAGAGGAAGGGCGGGCAAAAGGAGATGGAGGAAGAAATAGCACTCTATAATTACTGTTAAATCAAGCACACATCCTCCTCTACCTCCTCTACCTCCTCTACCTCCTCTTCCTCCCGGTGCACCTGGCCCCCGTGTCAACAGCGAGCAAAAGGGGAAGGAGCACAGTCAGAGGACAGAAACCGCCGACTACACACCAGCCACTTTCCCCTGACTGCTGAGGCTGCGGCTTTACTTTGGAGGCTTTTCAGGTGAGGCTGGCAGACTCGGCCGGGTCTTTCTGTTCGGGGCCCAACAACACCCACCACCTTCTTTGAAGTGTGCGTCTGCGGTCTGTGTTCCGGGCTCGGAGAGAGGCAGCTGAGCGTCAGCGCACAATGGCACCGGATCAAGAGCTCAGCCAGCCTAGAGGCAGCTGCTCGGGATGCCCAGGAGCTCTGATAAATATATGAAAACAATTATAAAAAGAGGAAAACGATGCTCAAGTAATCCATTCCTAATCATTTGAGCTGCTGTCGGGTGTTTACAATGGGAACCTCGGGTCGGAGCTCTATCGGTGGAGGTAGAGGGTGATGAAGGACGAGAAGAATAGAGAGAGAGGAAAAACACAGAGGGGGGATTATCCTGAGTGCATTTAAGAAAGACGAGTGACAGCGACAAAAAGGGGTGCTGAAGAAAAGCGAGAGAGGAAGGGAGGAAGATTCAGGTTGACAAGCCGGATTTTTCTTGACATGGTGAGCAAAGCAAAGTTGAGACACCAAGGATTATGAGGGGGAAGGGGGGGCACATCAGAGAGAACCCCCTGCTGGCAAAGAGTCTGAGTCAACCATGTGAGTCACACACACACACAGAGACAGACAGACAGCAAGTCCCTGTCTGTTGCTCCGCAGGCCTGCCACACTTCCTGTCGGCCACCCGCGGAACCAGGACCACATTTCTTTTTAGAACAACCGCTGGCTAACGAGCTCTGATCACTCCAGGGGCTTCTGTGGGATTTTAAACAGCACAAGAACATTTTATTTTCTGAGACAAACCATTGTGAGTTTTGTTTTCTGTCCAACCACACCGATTCTTTGAGTTTTAAACTTGAGGTAACACCCTGTTACCAATGATAAGGAACGGAATTGAAAGCATGTGAGGAACACGTTGTTGTCCTTTACAGCAAGCTAAAAAGGTAATGTGTCATCTTATGTGGCCCAGCCCAAATTGCCTCAGTCCATTTACTAATTCTGATTACATGGTTAACGGGCTCTGATGAGATTAAACAGGAGAGGCAGGGAGTTTAAAACAGAACACTGAGAGTGTGAGCCAAGACTTGCAGGTGCGGCTGGGACGCAGGGAATAGTGAATTCTTTCCAAAAAAGAAAGCGGCATTTATCTTTAAACAATATCGGTTTGATCTCAAAGAAAAAACAAAGGGCTCCTTTTCCTTTGGAATGCTAAATTACTTCACAAGGGCAAGAGAAAGTAGCTAGACAGCAGCATTTCAAAAAGGGGATTAACAGCAGTCTGTGTTAATTTGCTAATTCCGCTGAAAGAGATAAAGAGAAGAAAAACAGAGAGGGAGAGCGAGAGAGAGAGAGAGAGAGAGAGAGAGAGAGAGAGAGAGAGAGAGGGGTTCTGAGTGATAGAAAAGACTAGAGTATGACCTAGGCTTAAAAAGCTGTCCATTTGGTATTAACCTTAATACATTATATTTATAAAACGCTTTTCAAAACACTCAAAGACGCTGCACAGAAACACACCAAACTACACGCACACACACACACACACACACACACACACACACACACACACACACAAACACACACACACACACACAAAGCCACTACCCTCCTGCACGAACACACAGACACACAGAGGCACACAGAGACACACCAGCAGCAAAGTATGGCCAGCTGGCAAGGTCTACTCCCCATCTCCAACTTGTCATTGCTCATTAAAAAACCCAAGCATTCACTACAACGATAGTAATCGGGAAGGGTGGGTAGGTTCCAACATCTTGCATCTTGGCTCCCCAGCAGAGGCCCCTGGAATACCTCACGGGACCCCTAATGGCACAGTGTTTCTGGCCTCGTCTTCCCTCTAGCCTGTCGTTGTGAGTGTGTTGAGGGGGGGAGATGGGTGAGCTTGGCAACTGTGGGGGGGTCGGGGACAACAGGTTCTGTGGAGGCCTGGGGGGATTTTCTCCTCCTTGCCACCGAGCCAGACCTAATTACATAATGGTGTGAATTATTAAGGTTAATTTAGTCTAAATGGCAAGGGCTTCGAAGGGTTCTTTGTCATTTATAGGTGATAAAGTGTGAGTCTAAATGGAGTATAAGTTAAAATTCTTGAGAACTACCTTTAGAAATACTGAATGCCTTTACCTGAATGGTTTAATTTGTGGTTTTAGAAATCTGGCAGAGAGGGCATGAGTGGTGAAGAACAGTGTGTCAGTACAGTACACAAGGACAGTTTGAATAAAACTAAAGTTAAAATCGTGTTCAACACATTCAAACCCACCTTCATGTTAAGTGCTATTGAGGGTAAACAACCTAATAACAACTTTGTTTGGTCATAAGCAATGTAACTGGTATATATAACATAATTGGCCAGAACCCTGATGTGCCCAACCAATTGTCATACATCAGAAAACTCAAGCTTGCATGTGCACAGATCTTGCTTTGCCTCCTGTCATTGTGACACATACACTTTCAAACAGTTACACACTTGTGATGGTAATGAACAAACAAATAATTAACGACATAACTTAATTAGATGGCATTTTTCTATAATATCATTCAATGTTTTCCATAGAACACAAAAGCAATTGCAGTGGCCAAACTGAACAAACAGGGCCGTGACTAACGCGATTTCTTATTCATTATTATCTTTTAATTGTATTTCACCTCCCGAGGCATAAGTTGTTTGTATGCAATAACGTCCACAACAATATGACTGCCTGGATTATGGTGCTGTCTCTGAAACCACTGGCCTCATTTCAAATGAATATTCATAACTAGATAGTCAATAACTCAAAAGAAGACCAGGCCTACTATCGTGAAGCAATTTTATTTGAAATGAGAGATAAACACACAGCTATTTAAAAAAACAAAATTAAAGGGAAAATTGTGGTATCTAACAAAAGTATCGTACTTACAACATATAAAATAAAAGGTAACAAGCTATTGGGGCTGAATAGAGCTACTGGTGTAAAGTGAGGTTTAAAACAGAACATGCCATACACTAATATGCCTACATTAGTCTATGGGTGTACTTCAGGCAATGCATAGCATTACAGCCTACTTTCGAAAACAAGGCGTGCAATGACTCACATCTCATATCATACATGCACAATCTGCTGGGCTTTCTAGCCTTCTGGGGATGACATTGGTAAACGTGCAGCATCTATATATAGTGTCGGTCCTTAACATGCAGTTACACATTATAAGTAGACATCGCTCACCTTCACCCGTTTTTTTTATTTGTCTTTCATAAAGGTCAGCACACTGACAAACATGTGTTGAAATGCCTTCTTCTCTATAGTTAGCCTACACTCAGCGGACACATGTTGACATGCATTAGGACATTTGATTAGGCTCTGTTTGTTTGAATAACCCTCTCATCCATAAATTATGATAGCTTTGAATGATATTTTTTCCGTACAATTTTAGAAGTGCCAGGGAGCTTACAAAAAAATGAGATGTAGAGAACGAGAGAGAGAACGACAGAGAGAGAGAACCATGATTGATAACTGTGAACAATGCAAATGTCAACAGCTGTCAGCCATGCATGCGCAAAGCATTGTGGGAAACAATGTTGGGAACCATGTGGGAACAGTCTTGGTTTATCAAGTAAACAGACAGAAAGAGTTCCCTGTTTGTTCAATACCTCTATGCCCTAAAGCAATCATTCCCTCACCGCAATCTGTGGAGGAGCCCCACAAAAAAGGAGAGGATCTATTCCCCTTTAGGGTTAGTACACCATTGGTATTCCAGAGCCCTTGCAGACACACCGCACAGAATTCACTGTGATAAGTTAGTTTGTCACCAAAGTTCATCGCCGATGTCTCACATAGCCGCGGGGCCCCTCAGCCATGAAGGTGCATATATATTTGGCTGGTAAATAATTGATTGAGGTGCCTTTATTAATTTTGCAGGCATGGCAATCATTCAGAGAAAGAGGGAGGAAGGGAGATCGAGGTAGAGAGACAGAGAGAGGGAGAGGGCGTTTTCTGACACTACACTGCAGTAGCAAAGTGCACTGAATGGCGATGACAAATGTCCTACTACAGGGGATATAAATGGCGTGTGTGCTGAGAAATGTTTCAATAGTTTAATTCGGGCACTTTATCTAGCCCCTGTCTTTCTTCAAGCTAATCTAACTGAGAGTGTGGAGGGAAAAGTGTGCCTGTTGTGTTATTTTTGTTGATTTATACATTATATCCAAAAGGCACTTTTTCAAATAACAAACCAAAATTAGTTTCCTTTGCTACTGTAAATGAGTAAAATAGGGTAAGCTTGGATTATTACTGGCCATGCATAATGTTTTTGTCCGTGTTGGTCTGTAGCAAAGGTTTTCTAGCATTTTAGAAACCAGCTGTTGGTTAGCAACTGAAAAGCATCATACATGGCTTGGACAGATTAGGATCAACAGGCCCCAAGAGAGCAGGTGTTCACTACAACATAGTCCATACTGCAAATGCTCTTTGAACCATGGCCACCTTTCAGTTCTGAGCAACCTTTATGGCCACTGGGGATACTTTGACCCAGTAATATTTTGTTGTATCTCTTGTATGATCACTGTCACTAAGAATTGCAATCAGAGATAATGTTATTCCAGCTGCTCCTTGAAATGGCTTCCATCATCCTTATTGTGAGAAAGTGTGTCACGTGTCATTTTTGGACATGGTTGTTTTTGTCCCAAAAAAACTTTTTTTTTGTATTAACCTCTTGGAATGCGGCCTTCCGGCCACTACAGCTGCAACCAGCACCCACATAAAAATCCTGCCTAAAGGAAACGGAGGGAGCAAAAAGGAGAGAGAGAGACTGAAGAGAAAAGGGAGAGAGGAAGGGACAGAGTGAAAGTAAGCTGAGAAGGAAAAAGAGAATTGAGAAAGGAGAAAACTTAAAAAAAAATAGAGGGAGAGAGAGAGAGAGAGAGAGAGAGAGAGAGAGAGAGAGAGAGAGAGAGAGAGAGAGAGAGAGAGAGAGA
>JAVQJS010123854.1:0-12295 GCA_036024795.1 Galaxias rostratus | reverse complement strand
ACACACACACACACACACACACACACACATACATACACACACACACACACACACACACACACACACACACACACTCTCGTACCGGCCAACCCTCACTGCTTGCAGGAGGGAAATAAAGGACTGGTCCGTTTGTCGACGAACTTCCATCAGCTCCATGTTAACCTGAATGCACTTACGCCAGCTCCTGGCCTAAGGGAGTTAAGGGAGACAGAAGGTTACAAATCACAAAGTCTACAATGCCTGCTGCAGAAAGTTTAAAACCCACAATTACAACTTCCTGCTATAGAAGTACTTTAACATACTAATAAAAACATATAATTACATAAAATATATTATTAAGTATATATATCAAAAATGGCAAAGTTCATCAGACAATAAGATAAATGGTTTAGTGAAACTATGGAAACAGTGGTCTGACCTGGAAGCAGAAGCTGGCTTTGTCTTTCCCCTTGGAGACCGGAGGAAGCTGAAGAAAATCTCCACAAACAATCAACTGAATTCCTCCAAACGGCTCTGTGGACCCCCTGACAGACCTGCGATAGAGAGCAACCTTCTCATTGAGGATACTGTCAACATGAATGGACGGTGAGCACTACATCATATGCTCTCAGCACAAGGCCTGCATATGAAAAAAAACAAAACATGCAAACACTAGGATGCGCAAGTCAAGTCTCGAAACATTGTCCTTCAAAGCAAGTGTTGCAACTATTCCATATCCATACAAGGCTTTGGGCTGTAGGACTCCTCATATCAAGCCAAGTCCTAGACTAAAATACACATTTCAATGGAGAATCTCCAAAGACTGTGAGAATAGGCTAGAGTTAGGCTTAAACCCTGTATGAGAAACCAGGCCTTTATGTTGAGGATTACTGTAACTGTGCCAGTATCCTGACCTGGCAATGGACTCCAGCTTGTCAAAGAACTGGGCCTCCACCATGGAGACCTCGTCAATGATGAGGTGACGGCAGCTCGTCCACTGCTGTAAGACCCCAGGCCTTTGGGCCAGCTCGATACACTGCTCTAGAGGGGCGGTGCCTGAGCCAATCCCTGTGAGGGGGGAGGGAGAATGCAGTCAAATCCCATTTTTTATGTAAATGAGAGTATTTTGCCAAATAAATTCATAACTAATCTCTCTGCTCCTCATTTATGGGCACACCTTGCAACTAGGGTTTTGTCTTTTGATTAATATTAAAATATATAATAAACTACAAGATTCAGTACCGGCTATGTTAGTGATAGTATATTAGCGGTAACAGACAGTCATGGCCGCTCATTTGAACACTATTGGATGCCGTTGTGCAGATAAATGTTGTTCTGACTCAAAAGTGAACACCAAACTAGAAAATACCTACACTAAGAGATGCTCTAAAGGTACATCCCAAGTCCCAACCTTAAATTCTGAAGGTACCAACATTTTAAATTATTTATAAATATAAACAGCGGTTAAAACAATACATACAGACTTTAATCTGTAACTGACATGTGGCTCTCATTTCTGATTGCCAGTAAATTTAATTAAATACTATTGTAAAAAAGTTGAATATTCTACTACCCACATCGGTAACCAAGGTTACACCATCTTTCAAACAAGCAATGTGACTGACCAGCAAAGCTGTGTAACGTTGTTCCACCAATGTGACACGCCGCCACTCCTGTGCTGGCAGTTGCGTAAGTGCTCTTGGGAGGCAGAGATCCCACAATTCTTTTCAAAAGGAAAGACTTTCCTGTGCCTGAAATGAAAATAGGTGAGATTTTATACCATACATCCAATCACATAAAACCTTTCTGAAAATCAAAGTCATTGCAGTTGTTGGAAATGTAGAGGAAACAACTGTAAAGATTTGTGGTTGTGAAAGTATGCACTGTGTGCTTAGCGGTTACAAACGCTGCAAGCGGGCCCGAGTATATATGAACGAATTGCACTAAAAGGCTACAAACGGACTTGAAATACAACCCACTTAGGCCCCAAATGGAAGTATGGGTGCTTGTAATAACAGATTATCTTAATATAATGGTAATGCATGCAGAGTGATTTTCCTACAGCACTGCCAATAGATATACCTGCGCTTCCAGTAAAAAATACATTCTTCCCACTCAGGACAGCGGAGAGGACAGCTGCCTGGTCATTGGTCAGTTTGCGTGATGCTGGCAGCGACAAAACAGGCTTCTTGCTGGGATTGAGGCCTTTCACCTAAAATAAATTTTTATTATTTTTATTTTGGATGTACAATTTAGAGCATAATATTTAAAATATCTATTTGATTATCATTTATTAATTCACTTTGCATGTGTCAACATGCTTAGACTACAACACCACATCATTAAAGTGGAAATAAACAAAATATGGAAATAAAATTTAACACGCAAATTACACAAAAAAAACTAGGTGTTTTTTGCAAAAAAATTGATTGTCTACATTGTGCTAAAAGGCTTGGGTGTTGCTGTGACATGGAACTGCACAGCTTTTGTGATGTGTGTCACTCAACACAGGAGTTTCTGCTTTGACAAACCAATGTAACTCACTGGGCTTGAGTCACAATCACTCCTAGACCTCTTGATCTGCTGACCGGGGCCTCTTCCAGTCAAAAGGTTTGAGCTTCTTACAGATAGACCCTTTGTCGGCAAAGGGGCATTCACTTTGCTGCGAAGCTCATTGGCCCTTTGCACATCCTTCAACTGCAGTGGGCTTATAGTCTCAAAACTGTGACGCAGACCTGCGTTAAGTTTAGCTCGATCACTCAATGGCTTGGTAGTCTGCCAGGCCTGGTGTTTGATGCTCAGTGTTTTCAGGAAAGAGCTCAGCCGGTCTGGCGGACAGTCTGATATTAAAACCTGGATGTTTTCGGGTAGCAGTTTGACAGTGCATTTTCCATCTTTGGCAAAACGAGTGAAGAGTTTGAACTGTTTTAGCGTGTAACTCTGTGGAACTTTACCGTCGTGGACTTTAAGAACTATCTCTTGAAACTCATTGCGCCCCAAAATGACAGCAGCTTTGCGCATAACTTGGCGTTTGGTTGCTTGACCAGATTCATTGAGGCGCTCCACTACAACTGTGCATTGAAATTGAGCACAGTCGTCCCCTGGCGTCATTCTAACAAAGCAATCCGTAAGCACTACAAGGGAAACACACTGTACATTAGTTTTCTACATAAACCAAAACATTTATTGACAATACTGGGAAGGTGCGAAATCATTCAAGAAGTTGCAATCAACAAAACACCAGTGTGATCACGTTAAAAGATTTAAAGATACATTTTTACCGGAACATTTACATAATGTTGGCCTTCATGAAACAGCTGCACAACAAACGCAGTAATCAATACAATACACTAGACACATTTAAATGCTTACAACATTCGACATGATAATTTCTCACCTTGTTGCCAGAATTTGAATTCGATTGTTCACATACAGATTATACTGCGTGAAGTTAACGTTAGTTTAAGTATTCTCTGTTGATCAAATCGTCTGCGGAGACAAGAAATGCCGATTTAAAATGTGTGGTCTCGAAATGAACCAATGGCAGCCCGGGATCATTGACCAAGAGTGGGGAGGTATTTTTTTTTTTTAGCCAATTGTCAAAAAGAGCCCGCCTTCACTTCAGGAAGACCCACCAATCATCGAAGACGACAGACGTCACTGTTTTGAAAAAAAGAAGAATTTTCGTATTTCTTTTGTAAATGTTTGTGCAAGTTAGTTCAAATTATTCATGGTGAATATTTCTACTTGGTAAAATCTATTCTGATTTCACTGAGTTAGCCTCTAACTACTTTACAAAATCGTAAACATCAGAACCCTTTTAAATTAAACACCAGTGTAAAGTGTAAAGACCTTCGAGTAGTTGGAAATAACATGAGTGATTTTCTTTTAAGTGTTGCTAAATATTTTTTCTTTCGAATGACATTTTCTGTAACAAAGTATCCTATGCATATAAGGATCCTAGTTCCTGATCACACATTTTTTTGACAAACAAAACACTTTGAACTTTGGAACTTTGAAATTTTAACTTTTGAACATCTCTCCTCTGTGCAAGGTATCTTCCACACACGATGCCTTAGGGAAGCCTAGATAATCATCAAGACTCCAGCCACTCAGGCTATAGTCTGTTCTCGCTGCTGCCGTCTGCTAGACGCTACCGGAGCATCCGGGCCTGGACGACTAGACCCGCAAAAGTTTTTCTTTTCTTTTCCCCCTAGGCATTCAGACTTCTCAACTAGTGACATTAACCCCAGGGATCCCATTGATCACATGACTCTCACATGACTCTCATATGCATGCTCACTCCATATGTACGTTCAATGCGCATCATCACAAGACAATCCTATGCACACATTCATCAACACTCCTGCACTTGCAGAATATTTTGCACTCCAATTCCCACTCACCATATCCCCTATCTGTACATGTGATGTATATCTTAGTTACTTTTGTATTATTTATTTTTATATTCTGGTATGGATATTTTGGCTCTGTTCTACGCAGTTGTTGCCTGCCTTGTCATAAGAATTTCTTTGCTCAGAATGATCCTGTATTATACTGTGCATTTGACAAATAAAACACTTTGAACTTTGAACTTGAACATTCGCACCTGTTGCAACCCCCTTTGTCCTCACTGCAAGGATATGGCTATGTTACTTCCCCCACCTCTACCCTCCCCCTTCCCTCCACCCCCAGCTCTTGACCACTACACATCCACTCTGTTTTCTGCCTGACCTCCCAGCCCCCACCAACAACCTCCACCGTGTCCCTTACAACAAACAAGGTGAGGAATTAACTCAGAAGGTGTAAGTTTAAAGGCGGCGGCGGGCCCAGATGGCATCGGCTCAAGGCTCCTCAAATCCTGCGCAGACCAGCTGTGTGGGATAATGGTGTTCCTTTTCAACTTGAGCCTGAAGCTATTGAGGGTACCACAGCTGTAGAAAACAGCTTGTGTGGTACCTGTGCCAAAAACCCACCACCCCAAGGACTTTAACAGCAACAGGCTGTTGGCACTGATATGGCAGCTGAAGAAGACCCTGGAGCTGGTCCTTGGCTATCTTTGGCCCCTTGTGAAACCATCGATGGAAACGCTGCAGTTTGTCTATAAACCTGGTATTGGGGTATATGAGGCTGTCATCTACCTGATGCAGAGATCCCTCTCTCACCTGGAGGTGGCTGGGGGCACGGTCAGAATCATATTCTTATATTTCTACAGTGCATTTAACACCATCCAGCCCATTCTTCAGGGGGACCTGCTGTAGAGCTCCAGGGTGAATCACCACCTCACCTCCTGAATCATGGACGACCTCACCAACCGTCCACAGTACTTGAAGACCTAAGAGTGTCATTTTGACACAACCATGTGCAACACGGGAACGGTTCTGGCACTGTTTCTTTTCACCCTCTACACTGCTGACTTCACCCACAACACATAAACCTGCCACCTGCAAAGGTTTACAGATGACTCTGCTATTGTCAGCCTTGTCTTTGATGGGGACAACAGGGAGCACAGACAACTTACTCAGGACTCTGTCTTCTGGTGCCAGAGGAACCACCTCAAGCTCAACGCAGGGAAGACCGAGGAGCTGGTGGTGGACTTTTGGGGGTGCATTCTGCACCCACACCAGTTAACATCCAGGGGACCGACTTTGAGATTGTCAAATCTTATGAGTACCTGGGCTTCACCTGAACAATAGACTGAACTGGACACATAATTCTGCTGCTCTGTACAAGAAGGGTCCGAGCAGACTCCACCTGCTGAGGAGACTGGGGTCTTTTGGAATGCAGGGGGCACTCCTGAAGACCTTTGACTGCTGGGGCAACGGCATCTCCGCTGCTCACAGAAAAAGGCTGAACAAAATGGTTACGAAGGCCAGCTCTGTCCTGGGAAGCCCTCTCGAAACTGTGGAGGTGGTGGGGGACAGGAGAATAATGGACAAGCTTTCATCCTTGTTAGTCAACACATCCCACCGCCTCAAAAGCACTTCGTCTGCACTGTGTAGCTCCTTCAGTGACAGGCTGCTTCACCTGCAGTGTCTCACAGAGAGATACCGCAGGTCTTTCCTTCCGGTAGCGGTCAGACTTTATAACCACCATGTCCTCTGGTAGACCACGATGCTCATGTGCAATATATATTTATAACTTACAGCTCAACACTGTTTTTATACTGGGCTACAGAGCTCAACCTTGGACGTGTACTTTATTAATTATTAGATGTGACTTTACTACGTCTGCTTGTCACTTTAATTCATATGTTAGTTTTATCTGCACTGTCCACTTTTTGGAGAACACGCAAACTCCACAACATAAACTTAATTCATACAACACTGCCTTACTCAGGCTCATGAAGTCAAGATATGGCGCACACAGGCATGTGTGGGATGGGCCACTGAGGAATGAACCAATCCCAGCCAACATGTTTTGCATATTTAAATTATTTTATTAAGTTTAACAACACCTATATTTTTCCCCCCAGTTTTAGCAATTTTTCATTTATTTTTCCAAAGGTTGCTGTGGAATTATTAACTTAAATACAATGAACTGTTTAATTGAAGAATATGTGATGTGAAGTCTTCAACTCTGTTTCATTGTAGAGTAATAACAAAAAAAACAACTAATCATGCTAGTTTTCATTTACTCATTCTATTGCAGTACAAATCTAGAATTATAGGTACATTTTGTTTAAATTTCTGTTTCCTTCTGAACATGAACATCCATTCAAACAACTGAGAAATGCCGACAATTGTGATTAACTAATTATCTATAAATATTGATATAGCTTTGATTGAAAAGATGTGTACTTGTCAGGAAGAAGTGTACACTTTCTTTCTTACAAATATATAAAAAAAAAGTATAATGGTAATGCAGCAGTCATTAAGATTCCCATGTATAGATTCAGTTAGATTTAGAAATAAACACAAATAATTTTATAAAATTGTGAAACCCCACCTGTTCCATTAACAGACGTTGCTCATGGCCTTTCCTGCTAGCTGTGCGTTGGTTTTTTGCCCTTTCTCTTAGAAGCTGCTCTTCAAGAGTTCGAACTGCCTCTCTGAGTCCCCGGGCCCCTCCTTCAGGTGTGGAACAATTCTCCACAATCTGTAGTCGCTCCAGAGTCTTAGCCAGGGTATCTTTCTCCTGTTTTACAAGGGCCAGCCTAGCAACGGACAATATAACAATGAGGTCCTGTATCTGGGCAGTTAAAGGAAGTGTCAAAGTAGCTTTTAGGGATAAGGCAAATAACTGAAAACTGACTCTGCCCGTAACCGCTGGATCTCTGGTTCGGCTGGTTTGTGACCCCCATGAATGCCAAGGATATTAAGTTTGGCCCTTAAGGCTCGGATCTCTTTCTGCAGGTTTGCTGGGTCAGGCTTCCCTTGGTAAAGCAGGGGAAGGGGGTAATGGATCCTACAAAAACGATTAAATAAATTACTTCAATTAATGAATCACTGACAGTGTAAATACCGTAAACACACATTTGCCATATACAGAGAATTCCCATCACGTTGTCCTGCTCGGTCAATTCCCTGGCACTGCGTGAAATGTTCCACTTTGGACTACCTTCCACTGTTGGTTTTCTTGACATGTCTATTCTATGTAAATGAACAGGGGGACAGACAGTGGAAGAGACATACTTACATAAGTTACTTTTGAAACAGAGCAGACAGAGTAAGATGGCGTGCCATTGCAGAGGAGAGCAGAAGAAGGGTGAACAGCACTTTAATTCTTGGGGGCTGAAAATGTTTAATAGGTTGTTTATAAGTGAAACTATCCGGATCTCTCTTTTAAGACAAATCTTAAAAAAACAACAGACCAGCAGACACGACCCTTAACCACATAGTGCACCTCAACCGCAAGACATGATCTTATTACTTGAACATTTGTATGTGCTTTAATGGACTTTCCGTATCGATGGTCCTTTAAATGTCTACATGTAAAGTATGTCAGAAAAAGATATGCCATTGCCTCTTTAGGCATCAGCATTGATTCACTGTCATTCAATCACATATTTTACGAAAGAGAGACTAAGGCCCAACCCCAATTGCCTACTTACACCCCTTGGCCCTTAACTCTAAGCCCTAACCCCTAACCCTCTGTTTTGCACATGTAGGAGTAGGGGTGACCCAATTCTCTTGTGATCAAGAGTTAGGGCAAAAACAAAGGGCCAGACAAAACTGAAATTTTCCAGAGGCACACTTCAAGTCGAGGGTTATGAGAATTCTCTCAGAAAGCCTTGCAAATCACCGTCAAGATGGAGGTATAATTCACTGGTAAAAAAGAAAAACTGCAAATGTAGGTATTTTCTTTGCTAATATAAATTAAAATAAAGTATTTTCTTTGTTTGACATAGTTTCAATGTATCCAAGATATTTGCTTTATAATAAGAAACAAAAAGATATAGTTTGCTATTGTTTCTAGCTAGTTAGCTAATTTTGAAACATTGCTATTTCTGTGATCATACCAATAATTCCATAGAAGAGAGGGAAAGCTAGAAAACCCCCAACTGAACACACAAAACCCTGACAGCTGGAGAGACTCTTTTCCACCCTGACAACTTCCCTGGACTCCCTCTGCTGTCTGAACCGGTACGTAGTGCTAGAAAGTCACTACGAGCTGCAGAGGGGCTATGGAAGAAATCATCTGACCTTCAGCACTTGAGAATCTTTCAATCCTTCCTCACTACATTCTAATTTTGTGTCTGCTGCTAAAACCTCTTTCTACCAATCCAAATTAGAATGCATCTAAACATAGAAGATGGTTTGCCATTTTCTCCTCACTTCTCAACCCACCTAATCCTACCCAAACCCCTTCCTCCATCCAGTAGACTTCTTTATTTGAGAAAAAATGATGACATTGCTCTTCCTTCCCTCCTACTCCCAACTTGACTGATCACTCCGAACCTACAACTTGCCTTTCTTCCTTCGTGCCCTTCACCCGTGCCAAATCTTTGCTCCTACTAATCCATAAACAATCCACAACCTGTCTCCTTGACCTCGTTTCTACTAGTATTCTACAATCTATCTCTGAGAACCTCTTCCCTTTCCTGGCCTACCTGTTCAACGCATGCCTGGTCAATGGCTATTTCCCAGCTACTTCAAAAACGACCAGAGTAACACCACTTCTCAAGAAATCCTCTCTTAACCCATCTGATGTCAACAATTACAGGCCTGTTTCGATTTTCCCCTACTTTTCCAAAACACATGAACGATCGATACTAAACCAACAGTCTTCCTATCTGAAGCAAAAGAAGAAGCCTTCTCACAGTTTCAGGGGTCCTCCACACAGTGCGAGCAGACTTTCTTCCTCTGTTCTCATTCTCCTGGACCACTCTGCGGCTGTTGACACTGACCTACCAGACTCTCCTCCTTACCATTGAAGACATAGGTCATCTCGGGGTCTGCGCACTCAATGCTTGCATCCTACCAGACCAGACGATCGTACCAGGTAGCCTGGAGAGGGTTGGACTCAAAACCGAGCAGCATCTCCACCGGGGTACTTCAGGGCTCAGTCCTGCTCCATCTCCTTGTCTCTCATTAAACAAAGTCACTAGGCTCAGTGATATATTCAGATGGCCTTTCCTATCACTGCTATGCGGGTGAAACTTGACAAATGTTCTCCTTCCCTCCCTCTGACACACAGGTGGTGCAACACATACCGGCATGCCTGGCTGACATCTCAGCATGACTGGCAGCTCACCAATTATCTACCCTGACAAAAGAGGAGTTATATTCATCCCCAGGAAGTCCAGTTTGTTTCAAGATCCAGCCATCACCTTCAATAACACAGTGGTCTCCTCTTCTAGTACGACTTAGGCGTCACACTTGGCTGTCCTTCTCGGCTAACATTGCCTAACTCTACAACATCAGAAGGATACAGCCCTTGAGAGGATCTGATCTATTCCCTTCTATCAACAGTCGATGCTGCACACGGCCATTGGATTAAATAAAAACAAATTATCAGCTTAAAAACAAGATCCATTTCTAAATGATCAGGCTTATACTGGCCAGGAAGCCGCCCTGATGTCCTGTATAGTTGTCTCTTTTTTTTCAACAAGCTAGCGAAGCCACAACATTGAAACCATCTGGCCATTTTTGTGTAGGTCCCCCTCATTCTGCCAAAACAGCAGTACCCATAAAGGCATGGATTCCACAAGAACTCTGACGGGATTTGTGCTTTCTGGCTCCAACATGTTAGCACCATATGCTTTCAGTCCTGTGTGTTGCGAGGTGGAGCCGCCAAGGATCCCAGTAAGTCCCATAGAAGCTTCATCAGATTGATATCTGTGGAATTTTGAGGCTGTCAACAGCTCATTCATCCATCTATCCATTTTCTGGATGCGGTGGCAGCAGGCAAAGAAGGGTCACAAGCAAGCAAAAACCCAGGTGTGGTAGGAGTTTTTTGAATAGAGATTCACTTTCTATAGAAGTTCTGGCAAACTGTAGACAGCTCAGAAAGAAAAAGTAGGGATTGGCCCAAGATCTGTTGAGCAGGAGAAGAGAATGCTGACCCAGACGGTGAATATCATCGGGTGGTGGAAACAGCACTTCTAGGAACTACTTTATCCTGACAACATGTCCTCTGTGGAGAGGATAGAGTTCGAAGACTCGGAGAAAGACTCAGCCATTTCTCTGGCAGAGGTCAATAGGTAGAAGGGATGCTCCTCAGCTGCAAGGCGCCAGGTGTGGATGAGATTTGCCCCAATAATGCTTAAGGCTCTTTTGGACATTGTTGAGCTGTCTTAGTTGACACCTCTTTGGTGTCATATGGAGGATTTTTGACAACACCATTGGAATATCAGACAGGGGTGCTGGAAAGATGGCTCCAACTCATTTTCAAAACTCAGATCTAGGAGAAGCAATGAAGACTCCGTCCTAGTAGTGGACCAACCCTTTATCCTTGCGGGGCTGTCGGGGGTCATTAGAGGTTTGCCCATCTAGTCTACATGTGTTTTGTGGTTTTGGAAAAGGCCTACAACTGTGTCCTCCGGAAAGGTACTCATGTTCATCAAACCATTACATTTTTGGCAGTGTGGTAGGGTACTCTTGTAACATTCACATGAATGCCAGGACCCGAGGTTTCCCAGCAGTTCAGTCCAGAAAATGACACTTGCTGGCTTGCTTTCTTCCCATCGTCCATCCTGATGCTAGATTTTCCCCAGGTAATCAACGCATATGTATCAAGTTATCCGCTTGAGTTAAAAGAGAAAGTGATTCATTAGACTGGGTTGTTCCATTGCTCTATGGTTCATTCTGATGCTCACGAGCCCATTTTGATGCTTTCTGATGCTCACAAGCCCATTAAGGTGGACATGGGTCAGCATGGGCATCGACCGGTCTATGGATACGCAAACCCATTTGCAAAATCAATTAATCAGCAGGGGCGCAAGTTGACTCCGTAGTTGGACACGAACCAAAGTCTGAAGGCAATCAACAAGTATACCCATTCCGGCACAAAAAACCTCTAAGGAGAAGATTGGTGACCAGAACCCTAGCAAAGTGGCAATCAGCCACTGAAAAGAATGTTTGCGATTCTATTAAAATACACCTGAAAAGACAATTGAACAGCTAACGGGCACAGTGGAAAGGATGCTAGACAAAATAGTCAATAACATATGATTATGGAAAGGAGACATTTGAAAAAAACTAAAAAAACAGGTGGAATCAAGAAACTTTAGTATGCAACAAGAGATTGACAAGCCAGTAAAAGAAATAAAGCTTTTAAAAAGCAATGGCAGGGACATCTGAATCAGAAAAAGGTAGCCATTAACCCTCTAAGACCAAGGCTTTCTTATGGCCGTTTTTTATATCTTTTAAATTGGTGGGCACCAAAATATTTGCAATAGGCTAGTATCAGCCAATAAATTGATATATACCATAATATCAGTTGGACTCTATAGTAAGTATGAATATTTTACTTACTTACTTACTATACAAAGTATACTTGCAGTGTAAAAAGTATTAAACTTGTAGTTCCCAGTGAGTATATTTAGAAGTGCACTCCCAAAATGTGTAAGTATAAACTAGTAGACTAACAGTATAGCCAAGTTCACAGGCTCTAACCAGAGTAGACGGAAAAGTGGGAGGCCCCGCTTCACAACTGAGCAAGAAGATAAGTACATTAGTTCTCTAGTTTGAGAAATAGACACCTAACAAGTCCTCAACTGGCAGCTTCATTAAATAGCACCCGCAAAACGCTAGTGTCAACATCTACAGCAGGGGTCCCCAATTAGAAATCTTTAAGGTCCACAAATATTTTTTGGAAGCAGGCATGGGTCCGTTTATTTTTTTATTATCGGTCCAGCTTATATAGTTGGCTG
>JAVQJS010123849.1:0-11825 GCA_036024795.1 Galaxias rostratus | reverse complement strand
AGTGTGCATCTACTTCACAGCACAGGGTAGCGCATTTAATGGGTTAAAAATGTATGCATTTATTTCAAAACACAGGGTAGCGCATTCTGAGCACTAATTTCTCCCTGTCAAAATGCGCTTCCTCATACTATTCAATCGAGGTAGCCCATTTGGAGGGGAGGCTAAATTTTTCAGTTATATCTGATAATATGAGCTACCTGGAAGCCCATCCTGAGGGGGAGGCTCAGAATTTCAGAACACCGGACTGTAAGGGCTATGCCGTCACTATGGAAACGGTCATTTGTGTCTGCTAGTTGCTTAAGTTTGAACCACTCAGTCTAGGAGCGTTTAAAATCAGATGTTGGATTATTTTGCCAGTTGCATCCTGTTGCGTCGCGAATCATAGGCCTGAACTGTGTTTAAGGGATGAAAGAGGCACTCATTAAAACGTTATATATATTTTTTAAGTGTTCAAGAATTTTCAAGTTTGCTTCATAAACACTAAAGAATCACACCAAAAAACTTGATGATTGTCAACATTATGGGTCCTTTAAAGCTAGCAAGTAGATATAATTTTTTACATATTTAAATCCCTCTTTATTTAGGCCCGCATGCTACCCCTACAATGTATATTCAGATTTATCTTAACCAACACGTTACTGTGCTCGGACATTGATACATTTAAACAACGTTTTAACAACAATATGACACCATCCGCGGCCTATTTTTAGCCTATTCCAACCCGTAATAGCCCCACGCCTATGACGTTGTCATTCAGTTTCTAAATATAGATCACACCCTGCGCTGGCGCTTGCGTCAATGGAATCCCGTGTGTGCGTCAGACTGGTAAACGTATTGGTGGGGAAAAACCGATGCCATTGGCTCTTGATCCGGAATTACCCGCCCTTTATCCTTTTATGGATATAGACACGCCTTGAGTCACCTGACGTAACGGCAAAATAAAATTGACTGTAGTCCATGCAAAGTTGAAAGGTACAGTCTGGTCAACGAAATGTTGAAGTAGGCAACGTTAAAAAGAAAAACGCACATGGCATGGAGATCAGTTTATATTGCTAACTTGATCTGTCTTGGTTGGAATAAATGGAAAAACTATTTCGGATTTTGAAACAACTGATAAAGCAGGTTGGTACAAAAAAAAAACTTATCTCGTGCCATTTCTGTTACCTTACTGTTCTGATCATTAAACTATGTGTTTTTTTTTTCAATTATATTTTTGGACCGTCTACAAACACCAGATGCTCGATTATCTAGTATTGGCAGATTTCCTGTTTTGTTTGTCAAATCATCATGGAATAAACAGTTAGCTCTCTGTTCTAGGGTGCGCACCTAAAATCAGTTACCTAAATAATCAGTCATCTTAATCACACTACTAGGAGAGTAAAGTTGAAACGTCATGATCTCGAATTCAATAACGTTGCTGTTAATTGCTGGGTTAGCGAACAGGTTATACTCTTATTGCTATTCATCTTGAGAGTGAGGACATGAGATATGTAGCCTTAATTTGTTGCGTTTTTGGTCTGCTCAACTCTTGGTTTATTAACGGTTGAGAGAGATATTTCATCACAGCGGATCAATACTATAATGTTTGGCAAGTGTCAAAATTAGACTGTGTGTGCAGCTGGCAGTTGGTGTCTGGTGTCTTGAAGTTGTGTCTTTCTTGTCCTCAGCTTATCGGGTGTTGGGACATCTAATATCCTTTCAGACATGTGTTTAGCACCGAGTTCAAAGGTTAAGTTATGAACCTTTTATCTTAGCACCTTTTTCAAAGGTCAAGGATGTTTCTTACTATAGGCGCAACAGGTGTAGGGCTCTGAACTGTTAACTTAGTAGCCGTTTCAAAAATATTATAATGGCAGCGTATGGTTGAAAAAGGAACTGTATTTAGAGTGATAGTTACGTTTTGAGTGCGGGTTACGGGTAAAAACTAATGCATTAGTCCAGCACACGCAAGAAAACAGACACTTACTCACACATGCAAATGCTTCGCCCTATGAGTTGGCATTCAGCCCACCCTGAACTGTTATCCTCATGTACTCCAGTCAGTCATAGGAAGTGAGGGCTGCCCTATTCTAAAGGATCTTTTCAAAGCATATACATAGTAATGGGACATAGTCTACCAAGCAGCATTCAATCCACCGAATTTCTGGGAATGGTAGTATACCAACCTAAAGCTACAGGCAACATGATAACATGCAGAAGGGGAAATAAGATTAAATTAGTTTTTGTTTGTAACTATAAACTAAACCTTTTATTTTGGTGACGTATAACAATATTGTTGTTTTAATTTTTCCTTTTAGCGATGACCTGTGTGCAAACCCAGTGCGGCACTCTGCCCCATGACAACAACTATTTCAGCTTTGAGTTCCTGAACACAGACCCCAGTGCCAAGATGGCTATGGATATAAGTGGCCAAAGGAACCACATGCCTCCGTCCACTTCGCCAAGCATCAACACCCTGGAGAGCAACAGTTACATAGGGGAGTTGGATGCTTACTCCTGCCAGATCACCGCCTCTACCAGCTTCTCATGTCAACCCAGCCATTGTCCAACAGGAAGCCCTAGCCCTCAGACTCAACAGCAAACCCTCAAGCTTGACGATCTCCAGGTGTACGGCTGCTACCCGGGCTCTCTGGCCCTCAGCTACCTCGACGAGACAGTGTCCTCCTGTGGCTCTGACTACTATGGCAGCCCGGTCTCCGTGGCAGCCTCCTCCCCTAACTCAGGCTTTCAGACCCAGCTAACGCCTGCATGGGATTCTCCGTTCAGCCCCTACTCTCCAGGCCCGAGTTGCTGGGCGGCTGATAAGTCAGTACTAGCTCAGCAGCCCTCCTTCTTCACCTTCAACGTCCCGGCAGAACAGCACTCTTCGCTGGGGCAGCATGGAGACCCTCAGCGGAGTGAAGAGGAGCAGTTATTTCATTCTCCACCGCCTCACGCCGCTACGCTCCATTACCTCCCCGTTTCCATGGACGCGGGAACGAAAGAGGGGCCTATCTCCACTCTCTCAACCTGTACCCCGGTGTCCGCCCAGGGGCACTGTGCTGTGTGCGGAGACAGCGCGTCCTGTCAGCACTACGGGGTCCGCACATGTGAGGGCTGCAAGGGCTTCTTCAAGGTATTTCTTTCATGTTTGTTTCAATGCAATTTCTCAGAACGATGTTTGTAGGAATCGTTCACTCTTACATTCATGCACTGTTGCCTTTACCTCTTCAGTAACTCCATTTACTTAATCATTTCTTTTTTTAGAGAACTGTACAGAAAAATTCTAAATACGTGTGCCTGGCAAGCAAAGACTGTCCTGTCGATAAGCGACGGAGAAATCGCTGTCAGTTTTGCCGCTTTCAGAAGTGCCTTGCTGTAGGAATGGTTAAAGAAGGTAATATTCTGTTGCATGGCGCATACATTTTTAATTTATTCGTTTCGTTTGTGAATTTTACCCACAGTTGAGTACATTTACGCAATCAATATCTTACTCGACTATTTTATTTGGTAGTTGTTAGGGTAGTGACAGCATCTTTCTAAGGAAAAGATCCCTTAGTACCGTTGTGGGAATCGATCCTCTCTTAAAGATGGCGTCATAACCCCCACGTAGTAATTAGTTGTCAATTCATTATTTTCCAAATCTTTTTGCAGTGTAACATTGTGCAGTCATTTGGTAATAGAGCGATATAATGAACATATTCCAATGAGTGCCTGTACTTACCTATTTAAAAAGGGTTAAAAAAGGATGAAATGGATGAAAGTGACAATCGCATGTTCACATATACTGAAACAATGCTAAGAAATAATAAAAGGACATCTAACCTAAACCCCTCAGTTACAGTCTCTGGAAACACGTGTACAACACTACATTTTACATCGATAGCTATTACAGCATACGAGTTACAATCGTATCTGGAAATGTCTCTGTATCCGTTCTCAGTTGTCCGTACAGACAGTCTGAAAGGTCGAAGGGGTCGACTACCTTCGAAACCCAAGACTGTTCCGGTGTCTGCCTTTGCTACGCCACCTCCCAACGTCATTGGGTCTCTGGTTAAGGGACATATCGACTCCAACCCGAGCAGCAGAAAGCTTGACTACTCGAAGGTAAGTCTCTCTCCATCTTTAACAACGATTGAGCCGTTGAGAACCTTTTTTCCTGGTAGCGTTATTTCGGTAAAAAGACAAGATGGTAATTTCAGTCGTGTCATCGCATCGGGAGTGATTGTACATATTTATCCCTTTCATCTTTCGAACCTGCAGTTCCAGGAAACAGTGGTCAGCCTTTCGACTAAGGAGGAGGCTAATGACATTCAGCAGTTCTATGACCTACTGTCTTGCACTTTGGATGTGATAAAGAAATGGGCAGAAACTATCCCGGAATTTGTGGCTTTCTGCCTTGAAGACCAGGAGCTTCTCCTTGAATCCGCCTTTGTGGAACTCTTCATCCTCAGATTGGCATACAGGTTGGCACCATTATAACTTATTCGGCCTTTTAAACAGTCCGATATTGATCTTTGTTAGTCTTTTGGTGCCTGTAATGCCAATGAGCTAAACAACACATTAAATTAAGGTAAACTGTTGTAAATTTGCCACTGTTGCCGAGGAATATTATGTTTGTATGTTGGATCTTATTATTCTAATGTGATTTTTAGAGGAACAGAGCTAATGTATAGTATGTGTCACACCTTGTAGGTCTTGCCCAGAAGAAAACAAGCTGATCTTCTGTAATGGGGTAGTACTTCACCCTATGCAGTGTGTCAGTGGCTTTGGTGACTGGATCAACTCCATTGTTGATTTTTCCCAGAGTCTTCACCGCATGAACCTAGACGTCTCCTCTTTTGCCTGTCTTGCTGCACTTGTGTTAATTACTGGTAAGACTGTGCACCACACACACACATACATCAAATTGGTTTTACTGTAAGAATCTTCAATACATCCTTCTAAAAGTGCAGAGCAGTGATAATGACAATCCCTCCGTTCTTTGTGTAGATAGACACGGTCTTAAAGAACCCAAACGCGTTGAGGAGTTCCAGAACCATCTCATTGCCTGCCTAAGGGACCATGTGACTCTGCACGAAACAGTGACGAGCCGAACGAAACCCAACTACCTATCTCGTCTACTGGGCAAACTCCCTGAGCTAAGGACCCTCTGTACCCAGGGTTTGCAGCGCATATTCTACCTGAAACTCGAAGACCTGGTCCCTCCCCCACCTATCGTAGAAAAGATTTTCATGGATACTCTACCTTTCTAAGATCAAACGGACAGACTATGCGTAAAATCATAGGGACGTTTATGTTGTTCTGAACTGCACCCAACATGAATGGTAAAGGCACAAAATGTTGGTTATATGCCATGACCAATGGGATTCTTCGGTTTTGAATTTAGATGTTGAGATGGCCAAGGTATCCCTCCTGATGCAGTGACCGGCCTTTGGCATTCTCGTGGACGCAAGGGACTTGGAATTCATTTCTTTCTCCCTTTTTTTTTTAACAATGTCTTTAGTACTTAAAGTATTTCTCAAGTGACTCTACTGATAAAAAAAAATTGGTACATTATTAAGAAAACCTGATCAAGGTGAGAATTCCACTTGAAAGTGTGTCTTCGAAATGGTGTTTTTTATCGTTCGAATGGAAGAAGCAGTCGGTGTCAAGTAAATCCAAAAAGTTTTACAGAATTTCTCTATTGTAACCCTTTTATACCATAGCAAATGTAGGTAGGACTGTTAAAACGTATTTAGATGGTTAAAAGAAACAAAGGCTTATCTGCCCAAAGCTATGCCCTACCTTTAAAACCTTGCAGCCTTAATCTTGTGAACGAGGTGCCATATTTACTGCCAATTTGAAGAGAAAGAAAATTGCAGTTTTTTTTTTCTGGCAGCATGCCCTTTATTTAGCCTATCACCAAAATGGTAAGACTACTTATCAAATATCTTTCAAAACAGGATACGAATGCCCGAATAAAATGAAGTTTAAGTGCCTTTGAAACATTTCAATGTATATTACAAATAGGAATCTATCACAGACCAAGACTCCCCACAAATGAGACGCTCACCTCTAAATCATCAATTTACTCTTCCGACAGAGAAAGAGAAACTCACACTATTGAAACTTAATACTGAATGAAACCTGTAATGGTCCCGACAATAATCCAAGTTTATCGAATGAGACAACTGAGAATGGCAAACAGTAACCGATGGATGAATCGATAGCATCATACATGAAGACGACCCTTTAGCTTTGTAAAGGTTACCTTGTACTTAGCTACGTTTCCGGTTCAAGTTGCCTTTGACAACTTCTCCGGTTGGAGCTTTTGCGATTGTTATGTTTAGCAAGGAAATGCGACAAAGAAAATGAGCAGCTAAGAGCATTTTGGTGTGAGCAGAATATAGATACATATATATATATATTTTTGTTTTTTTCTGCTCCATTTTCTCCTTTCTTTTTGATGTTTGTTCTTAAAATATATATACTGACAAAATGCTTTAAATTTGTGATTTTTTTTATGTGGTTCCATGTTATTTAGATAATGTATCTAATTTAAAAAAGACAAAATGACGTAATTCAGTCATTATTGCCATATTTCTGTTAAATGAGTGTTCATTTTCATACATGCTTGCAAATATCCATTTTGTTTAAAAAAAAGGGCTCATAATTTCAATATTGTTGTGGAGCCTTACTTTTCTCAACAATATGATCTTTGCCCACAGATAGTGGTTTACCAAGTTTCTTATGTTACTGAATGACCCTGAAGCTTTTTCACATTCATTCAGTGAATGGAAAGGCATGACGATATAATCTTCGATCTTAGATTACAACATAGATAAAGCTCAATGTAGACAACACAACACACCCAATAGCATAATAATATGTTTCTTTGTTCGATCTGGAGCAGCCCTAAAGAGATGGCAGCTAAATGTACATGCATTTCATCACATTATTTTTATCTAAAAGACTGTTTTGTTGAATAAGGTGTTAATATTGGCTTGTTGAACATGAAGACAGGCCTATCCGAAGCCACTTGCAGCCACAGTAGACTACAAATATACCATGGCATTTAGGCAATACCCATTGACATTCGATCCAGCACCATGGTTTGGTCGACTGGACAATTTGGCAGCCGGAGTGGAAAACCGGGGTAAGATGAGCCAAGGGGAAGACCACATGAAAGTTTACATAGATGTCTTAAATGATCTTAACATAAATTCAGATAGGTTTGACCACATTCATCTATAAACTTAAAGGAGACAGGTACACTTTTTTTTTTTTTGCACATAAGTCAACAAATAAATACAAAATTATATTGTGGACTTCTAAGACAGCCATGACCTGCGGATTGAGTGCATTGCCACAGCTAGGGACGGGACTTTATCCTTGTGCTGCACATATGAAACAGAATGTTCAGCGCTCTAATTTGTGATACACATGTCATCAGTGATTTCTTACACATGCCACTGTGAGTGATGGTGGGGGGACCTGTTGCACATGCCCCACATACTGTGAAGCGCAAGCTTTAGATCTATAGATTCCCACTACCGAGATCATATACAGATCTAAGGTCAAGAACATAATATTTATCACTGTCTTATAATTATATTGTATTATAGCTTCGCAGTCCCAGGGGTCACACTGAAATTTGCAGCACAGCCTTGCATTCATTTGACATCATCATTGCAATTCATTCATTGCTGTATTTAATATACACATTCCCACTACGGGATGTCTACGTACTTTGAGAATGTTTTTCTTCTTAAGATTGAAGCATCAACTTGAATTACACACAGATAAATCATGCATTGTGCTATGGTAAGTGGCCTGTTGAGCACAGTGCTAAAGAGTGAGAAAAATGACTGATGTGGCGGACATTGCCATATTACAGAGGAGGGGGGCATCCTGTTTGTAGAAAACGATGCACCTGTTGTATGTCGACAGGTTGTGCTGTCATAACTTACGCGGTTGTTCAATGTTCCGTGTGGGCTCCTGTTCCACAATCTTTTTTTTTTTTTTTTGAATTAAGAAAACAAACGAAAACGTTTTGCCTTCTGTATTTGCCACATGCTTTTTGTTTTACGAAGCTCCTTTCAACACGCAAGGCTGCTAATGTATATGTGTTGCAGTGCATCTGTGGAAACCCCTCTGCGTTTATTCTTAGCCTGCCATTGTTGAGCCATGGAAACCTCGGTAATTGGATCGTCTCTCTCTCACTTAAAGCCCACTGGTAAATGAGTTGGCAGACTTAATTTCTCATGCCATCCCAGAGCATACTGTACATCTCATATCACTTTCTCAAGCTCAAAGTTCCCCAGGGATTAAATTCTTAAATGAAGGGTAAGCTTAATGTATTAACTGTTTTTTTTTTCCTTCTAATTTTGTTTAACAACTTTAAAACAAGGTTTGCTAGGGACATGTCTGGTGCATTTTTTTTTGCTGTTTTACTTTGAAAAGAAGGCAGAAAAAATAACTGTTAGCTGCAGTTTAAGGTAAGCATTTACATAACATCACGGTTGCACATAAAGGATCAGGCACCACTCCTTTGGACATATGAGTCTGTGCGTGGCCTTCGGGTCTTAAAGGTGTTAACACACTGGCCCCCACGTGCTGTGGAAAATATAGGAGTGCTATGACAAAGACGTAGTTCTCTCAGGCCAACGAATGACAGATCCCATTGTTTGAGAGGGATCCATTTCTTACTTACGTAACCTCTCTGTAAAGCAAAATAGAGAGGAAGTTAACACTTAAGTTAGTCTGATGTTGGCCTAGTGGTCTTAACGACAGGAAATACTGTGCTATTTCTTAATCAATACCTACAACATTTCCATGACTGACAGTCCAACCTTCGGCATTACCACAAGGCAATGTTTACGTGGTTAAAACTCAATAAAGCCGTTATTTTCAGATAAAGAATGAAAACAAAAAACAAACTGATTGAAGCCAATAGTCATCAGATGTTCCAATTTATTACCATTGTGTCCATGTTTTGACCGATCTATTATGTACATTCAACTCAATCATTAATAAATGGAACACTTTCTGAATTCAAGAGAATCAAAAGAAATTCATGACCCAAAACAGTATATTTAGCACGGCAACAAGCATTCAAGCATACATATCATCTATACTATCCACCATGCCTGTAATGTTTATAAATCAATGAATTGAATTAGAGAGCGCTCAAAAAGCTTTATTTCCTATTTAATTACCAATTTCATGACAACGGCAGCGCTGTGTATAAGTAGAAATGTTTGCAACAAACTGAAAACTACTTAAAGAACTGAAAACTACTAATCTAGTTACTGTTATCTAAGGGCGTTGTCCAAAAATACCCAGAAATCTGCCTCGCTCTTTTGTTTAGAAGGTAAAATGTGTAACTCTTTATCGTCTAAGTTGAGTGAAACAGTACCAAATATGTATTGTAAATTAAAGCTGTTCCGAAAAGGACTTTTACGCAAAACTGTGCAAAAAGATATTCTATTTTTTTAAACAATGCCTAACTGTTTATTTCTTAGTGAACAGAAAAATCTTGCCAAATGTTTTGCCTTGCGACACTTTCCTGTTCATCATATTCTCCTCTGTCGATGATGGTGACATGTTTGCATGCGTGGGCATGGGAAATCCTGAATCACACATTAAACGCATTACAATTTTCACTGAATGGCTGTATTTCACATATTTTGTGGGAACCGCTTTCTCATTGCTTGGATGAATGACAAGGTCCATTGTTCACCGGAGAAACCACTGCAGTGGATGACAGTTGTGCAGAAAAGGCAGAATAAAATGATTTAAAGGGGTCACTTCCATTCAGCATTGTCTATTCCTCCTGCTCCCACTTGATACAGAATATCTTCGAATTATTTCATCCGGTCAACAAATGTTCTATTATATCTAAGTAGCGTTAATACTTCCTTCAAAGTTCACTGAGAGGATAGCCTTATATAAAAGAAAGACAGATAAGACTCAATGAAGAAGCATTGCCCAACGAAGACCATTGAAATGGCAGCGTTAAAGTCTTAAGGCACACAATGTCCATACAGACTTCCAGCATACAAAGTGCACATTAAGCAGGTAGTTCTGACATTTTTTTTTTAAATTTGCTGAAAGATGAAAGCAATCTCAAATATACTGTTAGATAACATTGACTCACCCTCTTTTTCCACTCCAAATTAAAAAGTAATTTTGAAATATTGATTTGATAGACATTTTCACACAGTGAATAGCAACAGTGTAAATAAATCCTCTCACACTGGATGTGATTGGATACTTGTGTCTGTTGACAACCAAGTTCAGAGGAACTTGATATTGGTTATAGCTGTCTGAAATGACTATCCAGCCACATTTACAATTACTGATCATTGTATCCGATACAAAACTCCAATGCACCCATGATTGAAAACTAACAAAGAGAAAAATAGTTGGTCTAGTCTATCAGACCATAGAACCATTGAGAGAGAACACTAACTCCAAGGAAGATTCCAATGTCTGCCTTTCTCAACAAAAATCAGTAGAGCTTGTCATAAAATCCCTCATTGATTTGGCTTCAAAGTTTTTGGTGGCGGAGTGAATTGTCTTTGAATCACCACACTGTGCTTCCAGTTTAATTTCTAGTAATCACTACTGGCTAATAGAAAAGTTAGCTAGCTGGTCAACAAATTATTGTTGTAATGAGCATTTAGGAGTCAGTGAGAGAGATGAATGGTATGGATGAATGATAGGATAGGTGTGATTACTGACAAAGTAACAGAAGATAAAGTGTAAGGCACTCAAGCAGTTGACAATGCCCTTTCAATTTCATCTGGCCTTTATGACAAGAGACAAAGTGTCTTTTTACTTAGTGAATCATGATTCCCATCAGAATGACAAAATCGGGGGACAGTTGAGAAAGAAAATATATGTTAGTGTGGCCTACAACAACATAAAATCCCGAGTCAACCTGCTTACGTGCCACAATAACTACTGTCTCTACAAATCCTCCCACCGTGTTGCTCTGTGACAGATTTAGATCTTAGATAGCCTAACACATTGGATCACATTTCCGATTAACTCGGGGGAAATTAGGTCACCTAGATGCAGGTTATACAATTCTGTGTTGATGAATAGGCTAATAGATCGCATGTAAAGTGGCATTATCACAATCCTAATCCCGTGATCAAAATTCAAATTAAAATAAAAGTTTTATTTGCTTTCATCGCCAAGCTGCACTCTTTGTAGAACTTTATTTTCCAAAATCACTTGACAAAGGTGGAGATGTCAAATACAAATTAAATTGATAGTTGCACAAGTATACATTGTTTCAACACATCATCTTAGATAATTGCATTTACAAACGTAAATCAAAGATTAACTGAGGGTCACTCTTTGCAATGCAGAATTTTCATTGACAATCTGGTTGGACCATCCTGATCCTGTGATTACATGAAGAAACATGATTAGGTGAGTGGCTAACTTTGTAATAAAAAAAAAACATAATAAACACATTCATTCATGTAACCAGAAAGAATAAAACCCATCACTGTGTACTTTTCATAGCTGGAAATATATCTATATTAGAAATATGCATGGGTACATGGACAATCCCATTTATAATACTCACTAACATACATAAATCTAAGTCGCTGAGGATTTGTCTTCCTCAAAGATAACTTGCCCATAACATATGCAAGCACAATGGACTGGACCCCCCAAGTTCACATCAGCTGACTGATCTCTTAGCAGGCAGGAGGCAGAACGGTAGTAGTAATAGTGCATTAATAGTCCCTGATAAATGTCAGAACTAGACAACGAGGTAAAATGTCATAAAATAAAAGGACATGGTATACTTTAATGAATAGGTTTCAATGTAATTTTATACA
>JAVQJS010123779.1:0-18908 GCA_036024795.1 Galaxias rostratus | reverse complement strand
ACAAATCTTATTTTTTCAGTGGTAGTTTTTTTTCAAGCCGATCAAACTTTCTGCATTTCATTCTTTAGTTATTTGATACTGTAAATTGAGGAGCAGCCGTTGAAGCCCAACTGTCAAGCTGCACGCGTTCATTTTATAAATGGAAAAGGAGGATTCTGTTTCGTCTGAAGTGCTGAGCTCGTCACCTCACATTCCAGGGATTATGCATTGGTTATCTGATGAGCAGTAAGTGTTGACTGTTGTTGGAGTTTATTTGAGCCTATGCCTTTGTTCCATCTTCACAATAGACAGATTTAGTTTCCCATCAGAAAAATAAAATCTATCATGCAGGAGAAAACACATGCACTCGTCTGTGTGCTCGTGTGTGTTGAAGCGTGAGGAAAACAGAGAGAGACGGAGCTAGAAACGACAACGCAGAAAGATGGACCATCAGCACGGCAAGACATTCTTAGGAGTGGAAATGGAAACTGGGTAAGTAGGAGGTTACGCGTACGAAAGTGTGAAGTGAGTGAAAGTGGTAAAGAACAAAGGGAACTGGACACAATTAGAGAAAGTCAGACAAATAGACTTACAAAGGAACAGGAGGAGGGAAAGAAAGAACGGAGGATGTAGGGCCATCCCATGCTGGCTGTTCCCATGTGTTTCGATTGAGCTGTAAATTAACGGGGCCCTGATAAAATTCCAGCCAACCTTTTCTAACCCCTCACATCCACGCCCCTGGTTCCTCTACACAGCCCCACAGACATATAATTCCCTCATCCAGGCACACACAATGCACCCACACATATTCCTGACCAGAGTCCATCAGCCCACTCCTGTGAGTCACACAGAGATGATCTTCTTAGTCCTTGTTAAATTCAGGCTTCTTTATTTTTTATAATGACAAATATACATTCTTGTGATTACAACATGTACAACATGAAAAGGCAGAACACTAAATCTATCAACATTGGAACCCCCCCCCCCCCCCACCCCTTTTGTTTTCATTCCTGTTTGTATCAGTCCTAGTTGCTCCAGATTTTGGAGATTAAGAGCTGGCGAGGGGGTCATTACTGGGTGGGGATCTGTTCCTGCGACCGGGGAGAAGAGTCACGCAAGGTGGTTCAAAATGTGCCAAAAACATTCCTCCTCCTCCTCCTCCTCTCATCATCACCCACAGCAACCAAAAACTCTCTTAAGTTCACTCATTCACTCCATGCCCATGGCACTGAATGACCATCTAGAGATTGAATTAGCTCTCCGGTGGTTCCCAAACCTGTCATCTTTTTCGTTGTGTGTCCCGTGCACTTTCAATTTTTCACTTGCAAAGCATGTTTAATCAAGAGCTCACTAAGTTCACAAATCAAAACCGAATCACAATTGAATGGCGCATGACTTTTAGTGCAGAAGCTGAAAATGTGTGTATCCTCCAAGTATGCGAACTTGAAGAATTCAGACAGACATGCAATAAAAACCAACCACTGACAGGTTACTTCAGTGACAGGTTAAAAAACGAATATAGAAAATCACGGATAACACTGGAAGACAAACAGTAGAGGAGTAATGAAAAAAGATGCACTGGTGTATGGAATCAGTCTAATAAGCACTACACGGTTCTGATCGTGGAAAAGTACTGCAAGGACGGTGACCGTATGGGGCAGGAAAAGGGATTCCCAGAGGGGAAAAACGATCTGGAGAGTAGAGTGGTTCTAAAGGTTCCCCTCCATAATGGCTGTCTTCAGGTCGCCGGGGTTGTTGATGGTGAAGACAGCTTGTGAGGAGGCCCGCTTCTCCACCAGCGTGGCGATGGCTTCGCCCAGGTCTAGGTGGTTCACAAAGCCAGGGGCCATGCGCTCCTGGGTGCCCACACCCGTGTTGACCTTCACCTAGGAGAGGAGAGAGATCAACTTTGAGCACTCCGTGCAATAGGGCTTGTAATAGGGGTCAAACTGAGTTTTGCTGATCCTCCCTCAATCTGGTAATTGCTATTATTTATATACGTTTTTATAATTATTAATGTAATAAATGACCCATGGAAAATACTGTTATTCTTTATAATCCATTGAAAATACAAATATAAAAGGATTTCGTTTTGATTCAACGCTTGCTATTAAAACATTTTACTCCTCACTGCACTTGGGATGTGAGTGGCCCAGTCCTTCCCTACTAGCGTGCGTGTGTCTCTTCCCACCTGGATGAACCTGCAGGGCACGTCAGGGTATTCCTCTCGCAGCACCTGGCAGAAGGCCAGGGTGCTGGCAGCGCCCACCGTCAGAAACCCTGTCCCGGGCATAAGGAGCTTCTCGCCCGCTCCGCCTAGGCACAGACGATGAAAGACAGAACCGTAACACAATCCGCCCACCGGTGTCCCTTCCGGTGTCAGGGACCTTCAAAGTGAACACGCCACGGTTTTTTTTTTGGTTGTTTTTTTGGACGGGTTAGCGAGTTGAAATTGATATGGCAGCGGAGGAGGTTTGGTTGTCGAAGCTGGAGGTGGGTGTTTGGACAGGCCCGCTGTGCAATGCAGGTAACAGAGTGTGAGGTTGGGCTGGCGCCCGTGGGGGGTGGGGTTAGGGTGTGGGGTGTGTTAACGCTCGGTACAGCGGAGGGACTGACCTGTGATGAAGGTATAGGTGGAGTTGGAGTCGTCTCTCACCAGAGGGAAAAAGACCTTCCAGGACACAAAGGTGCTAAAGAGCAACGTGTCCATTACCTGCATGGAAGTGCAATGGAAGAGACGGAGAGTCAGAGAGAAAAGGGAAAGTTAACTTGATTTACACAACCCATCGCGTGAACTCTTCTCTTTTTGACCGGGAACGCGTAACGACCAAGGGCAGGAACTGTGGCATAACTGGAGCCAACAAGTAGAATAATGTGTGACTTCGAACAAATAATAGCAGACATAAATAGGAAAGCTGAATAACCAGACGTTACGGAAAGAGAACAAAGAGACCTCAGAACTGCAATGATGGTTGATGGTGTAGGGACAAACTTACCCATTTCCCTCGCAGTGTGTGTGTGTGTGTGTGTGTGTGTGTGTGTGTGTGTGTGTGTGTGCGCGCATGTGTGTGTGTGTGTTAGCTCACCCAAGTCAGCTCCTTGACAGGCTGAGTGTGCGGGGGTCCTCCCTGCCACCAGCTGAAGCCCAGAGAGGACGTGACGTCGGTCACTTTCCCAACAGCCTTCAGCAGGGCCTGCTTCGCTGCCTCTGCCCCGTCCTCAGAGCCTGCAATCACCCCCACCCCCACCCCAAAAAAAACACAACAGAAAACATGGAAGAGACCTTAGTTATATTCAATACCCTTTATGAAAGGTGTTTTGTGGGAACACGCGTATTTGAATTATAAAATGGCACACTGCAAAGTATTGGAGAGTGACCAACGTACGACAAAAAAAAGAGAGACAAGATATGTCAGGCTCACCGACATTCCCTACGATGGTTGTGAGGTTGTCCTTTGTGTTCGGGGAGACCAACTCTCGTAGTCTCTCCAATCTGCTGTTGTCCCTGGAGATGACTGCCACTTTGAAACCTTCAAATAAAAATACTTTCATAATGGATACCCCAGCAATAATCAAGATTATACAATCACAATATAGTCAAATATAATATCTTATCTTCAAAAATTACTGTCTTTATAACAATTTATAAACAGCTGACCCTGACCCAAACTGTTTTAAATACGCCATGGCATCTTCTATTGCAGTCGACTTTGCAGAGGCAGGTGGTGACTATATTCCATACGGCAATATTCTGTCTGCATGTGACGTCCTTCATTCTACAAAGGACCATAGGCAGCTGGCAATATCCTCAGCAACAACAGTGTTGGATTATGCTAAATGTACACAAAATATACTGATCAACCTAAAAAGCCTATACAGTTTTAATCTAGTCATTAAGGTCATGGACATGGGACTAACAGATAAGCATATGGCCATACAGGTGGCTTACCCCTACAGTAGGTTAAAACCAGCAAATATCTTACTTTACATTTTTATTATAATACCTCGTTCTTCTGCTCCTCTCGACCTCCCCCCTTCCACAAGAAAGTCTCTGTTAAATTCTTTAAAACAGGTTCTACACCTTGTCACTGCACAAGAGACAGCCGTGTTCTTTTGTACTGTTGGTATAAGTACTGAGTGTTTGAGACCTCTGGTTATACATAGGGTTTGGAACTCCAAACGTCTAGACTCTCTTTTGAAAAAATAATCAATTCGCTTTTAGAACAAATAGAAATACAATTATAGTGACCAAGACATGGTCTTTAACATGTCATTGTGTCACTGACCTGTGAGACATTTCCATATCTATATGAAGCCTAACAATTCAAAATAGCCAATTAGAAAATATCGAACGATCCATCATCTATGTACCCGTTACATTTGGTTACAACAATCTTAATGTCACCTTTATAATATATCAGATTTTAGAACTAACCACAAACTTCCATTCTCATTCAGGTGAACTTTGGGCATCTTACCTTTGTCCAGCAGTGCTTTAACTATTCCAGATCCCACTGTCCCCGCTCCCCCGAGAACCAACACAACTCGCCCCGAGTTAGACATTATAGACAGGTATGCGGAGTTGGTATCAAAAGGTAATGATAAAACTTTTATTACGCTTTATGTAGCACTTGTGTGATAGATACAAAGTCCTTGTCTGCAGGCTGATTGAGGCAGTTGAGTGATGTCGAAGGTAGGTGGAAAGCAGTCGGGGACCGGACTTTTTAGGGTCCACAGTTCCGCCCTTTTGAAAGTGTCACCAAAGCCCTGCCTGCCGTTGGTCCAAACAGTCGATCATGAATTTCATACAAATTTGAATAGACAATATTATAATAAAATATGGAATGTTGCCATCTAGCGGTAAATGTTAGTTACTTCCGGAGGTTGCATGTGCCCTCCCAAATGCCCATATTTTCAGTCGGATTTTGGGGGCATCCAAAGCTTCCGCGATGCAATTTTTTTTTAAATAAATAGGCCTAAATCAAAAATTACTTATTTTAATTAGATTTATTCTATTTTTCATAAACGGTCTAACTGCCTAGTTAAAGGGTTTCCTGCCTCTGCCCCGTATAAATAAATACAATAACATGCCGATATGTCGCAATCAGTTCTTGCGTTTACTGCGTTATTTCAAAAACATTTATTTTTATAAAAAAAAAATGGCATGAACATACCATAACTTAAACACTAATAGAAGCAGATATAATGTGTTTTAACAGCTTTAAACCAAATTGGCAAAACAGCAAGGGTTAAAAAAAATACAATAGCTATAGCAGAAATGAGCCTTAATACTGCATTGGTTGAATTGTAAAAAGAACACATTGATAGAAAGATGATAAATAATGTACCTCTGGTTATTATATTTCAGTCACTTCATATTTATATACAGCATAAACTCCATGTATGCACAATATAACTAAGCCCTATATAATAATAATATTTAATATCTTATATAAAAAGATATACATGAATATGTAAATGCACACAGCATTTAGTAAATCGAGGAAAGATGGTACTTGTTAGCAGTTAAAGCCATCTAGATCAGAACAACGTTTTGTCCAGAGCAGACTTTCTTCAATGAAGGTGCTCCCGACCCATCCAAATCCCTCTGCTGAAAAAAACACTTTTAAAAACTCAGCATCAAAAGGACTGATTCGACAACTTTATTGCTTCGTAATTTTGAATAATAATACTTGGGAATGCCAATATAATAAATAATAAATACCACAAACAAACCTGTGTGCTTAGAGCAAGTCTGCGAGCGCTTCCTGGAGAAAGGAGGTCCTCTTTAATCAGCGTGGGTGGTTCATCTGCTCCTTCCTGGTGTGCTGGAACCGTCTCTGCTTGACAACATACATTGGACATATTAGCATTTACCTTCTTCATGGTTCATTGAGTTCAGATTATTTGTGTGAGTTCATTCTGAACGCATGCAGTGTGATAACCTTTGGGCCCATTAAGTCTTATTTCTATTCAGATTTGAACTTCGAAGACAGGATCTAGTATCTTTTGTAATTCGGGTTAGGGTTGGGGTGGAGTCTACTGAGTGCATGTGTACGGACCCACAGTAGCTCGTAAAGTCATACCGTCCCCAGTTTCCTGGCCCAGCATGGGAGGCTGGGCGTACTCGGGGCGCAGCGTGGAGGTTCGGGGAGGAGTACTGAAGGCCTGAGGCTGCGAGTTGGACGTGCTGCTTGTCGCATCCATCTTCGGCTGGTAGATATCAGATAGGAAGCTCTGGTTGCTGTTCTCATCTGAAACGGAGGGAATCGTACCGACGTTGCACAGAATTTCTAGAAAGTCCCAGCCATTACACTTATTTGTAAGGGGGAATTGGGAAACAGTGGAAATATCAACACACCACAGCAGAAGACTAGTACAGAATTACCTTGGAAATCCAGCAAGGAACTGGAACTTTCGAGGACCACGTCTTTAAGACTTCGGACTCCACCTGTGACTTTGCTCCGGTAGATCTAAGAAAAGAAATACAGCAAAACTTAAAAACATAATTTTATCAAAGATATCCTGCAAAAATGGCATTGGAGTAAAAATTACGTTGACGCTGGGGAGGAAAATTAAGATGTCGAAGTGGAAGAACCTGTAATCCCTCTTTCTCTATAAATACAGTTTTGTCAGGATTTTGGACCAAATTAGTATTACCTGCTTGGTTTCTGTTACAGGCACCCACTTGTAGACTCGAAGAGAGGTGTCCCCTACGGTCACCCACTTCTTCTCCCTTAAGAAGAAAGATTAATGTTAAATAATATATTGCAACCCTATAACGGTGAAGGCTGGAGGACAGAAACATGTATAGGATAAAAAAAAGTAAAGGCATCTAAAAGAAATACAGCATATGGCAAATTTCATTACGTGTTGCGCCGAATAGGACGCATGTATTAAATGTAATATTGTCCAACAAATATGGGGATATAGAAAACGGAAACAGTCTGTAATATTCAAATATTAAGAAAACATATGCCACTTGTGAAAAGTGTGATATTGTCACGTGTAGTCAAGTCAGAAATAAAGACTGCACGGAAGAAGCATAATGTCCGTAACGCTATTGACACTTGGCACATGTGGGATAATTGTAGCCATTTTGACAGTTCCGTTAGTCTTAAGTCCCGCCTTTTGTTATGGGGGGTCTATCTATTGGCTAATAGTTCAGTCTATCACCAAACTTTTCCGTAGGAGATTTGTTTTGCTGTGAGTCGATGAAGATTTTAAAATACAACAAACATTTGTCTATTTTTGACTTACCATTTGCGAACTTTCTCAATCGCTGCCAAAACCTTTTTGATGTCATCTTTAGCGCGACTGCGAGTCTCAGCGCGGCCCGAGCGTCCAGACATATTTTTGGGCCAATTTTATGATCCTAACACGGTTTATCACTGAAATCCTCTAACTCGTACTAGTCGACTGTACAGTAACTCCCACGTTATGTAAAAGAAAGATACTCTCTCGCGAGGTTTAACATCCGTTCCCCATTCATCCGAACGAGAGGTTAAATACACTTTTGTATCTTATTGGTTTCTTCCACTAGTCGATAGTTTCAGATGGCGGTGCATTGACAAACGTTTGTAACGAATATTATCTTGTGGTTCCTTCCAAGTGTGACGTTCTACCAAGGAGAAGACTGAAGGGATGTTTGGTGGAATGTTGTCATGGACCAGAACACATAAATGTGATGTCTTACTCTCTCAATGATAGTAGAATAAGGAGGCCGATGAAAACCACGTCGATCAAATAAATGTGTTCTCTTGCAATGGGAATTCAATTTAAATGTGCCCATATTTCATTTATTAGTTAAGATTATATTATGCAATTCAGGTTTTTAAAAGTGATGCATATGACAATAAGATAGATATCGTAACATCATATTAACGATTCTATACATTTTTCGTACAGAAATTTCACGAACTATTCAACAGTTCTGACAAATCACTACCTTTGGTTTAAGATTAGCAACTGATTCTCAGGTTCCCTCACCTCCTCCACATTGTGAGATAAAACCCAGTCTTTTGCTCCAGCACAGCTTGACCCTGCTGCACCTCACTGACTTCCTCTGTCACCATATTTGAAAAAAAGAGTAGGTTTCATTTTCAGGTAACTTACAGGATATATCTCCACATTTGGATGTCCCACATACACAGAAAGCAGTCCATACTGTGTTTCCCTCCCTTGTTTCTCCAATCTTCTGGGTGTCTAATCAGTATTCCTGAAGCCCCAAGCAGGCATAAGGCGTAATGTTGATGATAGGAGATGGGAGGGTTGTTGTGAGCAAAGTAATCCAGGCTGGATGGAAAAACAAGGCATTGAGGACGTCACATGTCTTGCGTCCAGCTTCCAGATAATAGATGCCCACCGGAGTGTACTCTACAGAATGGCCTGATGTAGGACCCGGAACCTGGATACTGTTTTTGGAAAGTAATCTCGAGGAGGAGGTGGGTGGTCAACCTTTGTTGGGCTAGAGGTCTTTAGGCCTTCCCTTAGAACTCACAACAGAACACAGATTGTTCAAAGGTGTTAGGGGAACTATTAGCTGACTGATGAGAGCAAGAGAAAATAGAGATAAATAATTAATTTCGGTAGTTAGTCAAAATGTGTTTGGTGCGTGCACATGTCAGCTGCAGAAAAGGCACATCTTGCACTGGTT
Organism: Galaxias rostratus; assembly: GCA_036024795.1. Lineage (NCBI taxonomy): Eukaryota > Metazoa > Chordata > Actinopteri > Galaxiiformes > Galaxiidae > Galaxias > Galaxias rostratus. The sequence goes on along the minus strand of JAVQJS010123779.1, from coordinate 10,273 downwards.
TTCCTCCTTCAGGACAGTAGATGGCAGACCAATGCTTGCCAAAGCTCAGGTGACTCAAAGCTAAACCAAGCAGTAGCATAATTAAACTTGAAAAAATATAGAACCCTTTCAGTCTACGGATTGTTTTATCGTCTACGATAAAACAATAAATATGTGTGTGTATATAAATGTATACATATATATGTAATTCCCTTTCACGTTTGCATTTTGTCAATCAATCAAATCAAAGAATTTAGAATTGACCGTGTTCCTTCTATCACCATCATAGGCTATAATGAGCGAGTACACTTAATATTACTCGAGCTGTCTTGAATTTTTGGGTCTTCAATCCACATGACCTGAATGCGTTAAGGAGTGTAATACTACAACGATATCATGTCACATTTACTGCTCTACAATTTACTTTTCCCGGTCTGACATTAACTTAGGGATGGTAGGATAAAACATTGCTTAATTTTTTTTAAATGAATTATTATGTAGAATGTTTTTCAATTGTTCTTGTTTATATTTCAAATATGACAAATAAATAACAATTACAAGTTCATGATTAATATCTAGCCTACGGGTCATCTTTCTTTCTATCCAATCATTGAATATCTTTTCATATCTATTTTCATCGTTTTTGCTATTATCATTCAATCCAAAATGCAGTATTATTGTATGATTTCGAAGGCTGTAAATGAGAAAAATATAAACACTGGATAACTGTAGGGGCGGGGATCAGTGTACTCCCAACCAGTCGCCTACAATGCTGGGAGGAGTCTGTGACAGTTGCTGTGTGTGTGCAAATATCTGTCTTCTTCATCAGCCTCGAACTGAGCCCGTCATTTGCGCCGGCACGCTAACTTGAGTAGTAGAGGGATAAGACTAAGTAAGCGGAGGAGCTAGGAACTTGACATCGATTTAGCACTTTGACATCAACGGTTTTGCGCAACACCCGCAGCAAAGTCTCTATAGTACAATCGTAACGGACATACTGTTATGCAGTGATTGAGCGGGCCAGTACTAGATAGGCAGGCCAATGACCTCGTGAATAAGGTCTACGCTTAACGGCGTGGACCATCACTCTTTCCAGTTTATCGTCCCATTTATTTTTACAAAATCATTAAACATCAGAGAGGTAGTAGCGGGGATCTGTTAAACCGACCAGAATGGACCGAGTGAAAAGCTCCATACAACAAGTACCGAACGCTATTCCCAAAGCGCTTATACGACGGACAGGTGGTGCCAACAGTTTGGAACTTGAAAAGGAGAACTTTGAACGCAGTCAGGTAATGTTGGCATGAATTGTAAAGGAGTGAAGGAGGAATCCTTGGGAACATGTTGATTTGCTACAGAGGAAGTTGTAATGGAATGTGTCTCTGTTTGTGATACCAAGGCGGTGGACAGATAGCGTCGTTAGAGCGTGATTGGTTAAACATATTCTGTCATGTTGAGTTCCACTGCATTCACATGTTCCTTACTCATACATTAGTGAGCAATTAAATCGCTATGCCTACAGAGGGTCTATAATAAATTCACTTAACCTCATGCAGGTAATTTTCCCCACAATCAATTGTCTTGACATTACACAGAGAACAAGTAAGGATAATTCATCGAAGCAGAATTATCCTTGAATCATGATATGGTCAGACATTAATTTAAATTTAAATTAATTAAAGATCTAGGCCTCCCTTACAACCAGAAATGTCAACATGTAGTTCAGTGACAGTGTAAATTTGTTGTTTGAGCAATCCAGATAAAGCAAACAATTTTTTTTGCATAGAACTGAGTGTGTTTCTGAAAACTTTTTGAATTTATTGGCCAGCATGAATACTCAATGTGGCCTGAGTGAAATATTGTTGAGTTTAAGAACGTTCAGTCACTGTTATGGGGCTTAGCATATGCATGTTCAGGTTATCTGTATGCAGGAGATGAAAAATAGTTTGCAGCTCAGGAACCTCATAAAAGGCTATGAATTATGCATCCCTTACTCCGCTCTACAGCCAGGCTATGGGCCTATTTGATTCTGTCTGGACTGAGGGGGAAATGTTGCCTGGCTTAGCATGTACAGGCTAGTCACTGTGTGCTTCTGGGCCGGTGATCTACCTCCCTCTCACCCTCCCTATCCTCTCTACCATCCCCACACCAGTCTAGGCAGAAGGCGGGGAAAGTAGGTCAGCTGCATGAAGCCGAGCGCTGTTGTAACTGCGCTGTAAAGTTAGCAAGCCGAGGCCATGGCTACAGCCTGATCTTTTCTCAGTCCGTATGCAAACCGCGGCCTGTGGAATCGGTCAAGTCCCTGCAGAGTGAACGTACACTAGACCACATGGTTTCATGTCTTTTGTCCCCCCCCCCCCCCCCGCCCCACCACCCTCTACAACTAGGACAGAGGGACGGATTAGAGGTGGCGAGAGAGGCATGCAATGCCTACCTCGTTCGCTCTCTTTGTGTTTGTGTGCATGTATATGCTGTATGTGTTGTGGGGAAGGGGGGCGGGGGTGATGGGGGAGTATCTATGTGTCTCGAGCCAGAGAACATTCCCTCTGTGCAGAGTATGTTGCACATTAGATGTGTTTCTGCCATTGGCTGATACTACAAAGCTGATACAAGAATACGTTTCGGTTAATTTGTTAGCCTCGGTAAAAAAATGTTTTAGTTCCGTCCATTGAGGCAATACAAGGAATATCAAAACACAGTTGACCCTTTGACAGAGTCATGACAGAGCTATGTTGTTTATTGTTGATGGAGAGGAAGCTTTTCTTTCCTCTTGACTGCAGTTGTATCAAAAACACAACACCCAAATCCCTTCATTATTGCATAGGGCTTTATTAATCTGATTAGGCCGCTTGGTTGTGGTTGGTTGACTTTTGAGTTGGTTCTAAAGCGTTCAGCCCAAAAGTAGAATGGAAACCGGGTAATCTTTGGTTTTCTTGTTCTCCCTCGGGATGAGCCACAGCTAAGCTCATTTGAACCGCTGTGCCCTGAGCTGCCTAAATCTCTGTGCTTTCACCTCCTGAGGAAGACACTCTTAGGCTGGGACTCTAGACCTTCAGGCTAAGTCGGTCGGTTAGACTCCATATTTAACGTTGATACAGTACACCGTGCACAAACCTAGATCTTTGGCTCTACTCGGCTCAAAATAGGGTTCTTTATAGTTTAGTTGTCTCAAAATACCGCACTACAAGAAGAGGGTTGTCACTTTAATGCCACCACACGTTTTGTAGCAACGTCGGTTGAGCCATTGTCCCATCCAATTTTTTATTTTTTTACAATGAAGAACCTGTTCTTTTGAATTCCTGCTAAACTCAATCGAACCTTAACATGGAAAATTCCAATCCTTGTCTCCAAATGTTCCCACATGGCTTTGGGACTCAAAGGGTAAACAAGAAGGGTGTGTTCCAAACCCTCGCTGCCATGCTGTCCGCACCGGGTTATAAAAAGCAGACGGCGGAGGCTAGATAACGAAACCTTTTCTACTTGTAATTACATGTGGAGGCTCATTACAGCACTTGGTGCCTTCTAATTTAAAATGTGGAGGATTTTTCATCTCCGGTGCACTTTTTTTGTGTAGCCCGCTTTCCTCGGAGGGTGGTGACTTTGTATCTAACAACTACTGCACATTTCTTGACTTTACAGAAATATTTTGTCCATTTAGTATGCAAGCAAATTTGAAATATCCTCAGCAACGGAGTGACGTGAGCTGTGTGTTTGTAGAGTCATGGTTACTCGCTGTTAATACTTGCGGAATTGTGTAACCTTTAAATGTAGTATTTCAAAAATATTGAACACACTAGTTCCTTGCTGTCTATACAACACATTTCCAACAAATATAGTTGGTTACCAGACCGGATCAAGACAGTTGGGTTAACTTTGGTAACTGTGCCTTGGCCTACATGCCAAACATGGTTTTCCATTTACAGTCTGTCTGGCCTGTTATCAGGAGGGACCCTGAGTGCCAGTAGAACACACTTCAGTCCTCTCTTGGGATACCGTTACTCTTCTGCCCTAATTATTATGGGATGTTGTTCCTTGTCTGAGAGGAGGACTATTGTGGGACGCTGAGTGACACCAGACCACAGCAACATAAACAGGCTAGGCCTTAAATTTAGATTGCAAGCACATAACCCTCCTTCTACTCCGGACAACAGTGAATGTGCATGTGTTTGTGTCCTGTTACTAAGGCAGTTCATTTCTTCCTAGAGTTGAAGATGTAATGAAAGTGTCAGTTGAATGTTAGGGCTAGGATAAGGTCCAATGCTAAAGTTAGGAAGAGGGCTAAGGTTTCGAAATGACGACATGCGTTTGGGCCGCAGCCTGGCCGGGTGGTATTAACCCTGGACCCGCGCTAATCAATGCCCCCCCACCCCCCCATCCGTGTGGTTCTGTTGCCCTGGCAGCTGTGGAATGTGTGGGCGGAGCCTGGCTATGTCCCTCAGGCACGAGCGGGGCAGACATGCACAGAAACACTTCGAATGAGTCTTTCTTACCTCCCCGGCTTTCATGACTGATCATTCCCTGTCTCTGTGTCTCTCTTTTTTTGTCTCTTTCCCTGCTTTTCTCTTTTGGTACTTTTTGTTTTTCTCATTTCATTGGGTATGCTACCTTGCTCTCCAACCTTGCTTATCATGTAACTTCCTTGCTTTTCTTCCTTCCCCTGTATTTTCCCAAGAAGTCATTAATACATGCTGCAGACTTGTTTACCAAGGGCAGTATACATGCATACTGTAACTCATTCACACAAGACCACTTAAAACGCTCGAGGCAGCAGATATAGTAGGCTGCAGTTTGTGGCCTCCTTCCAACGCCTGGTGGCTAAAAAACAGTCCCGTTAAACGGTGGATGGACCAGTTCGTGGATGAGAGGGTGCAGAGGGTAGTGTCACAACAATATTCACCCAAACACACCCAGCCACTGTGTATGAAGTTTATTCTAGTCTATTAAACCTCAAGTTAGTTCTTCCAGCAGCAGGTCACTCTAAGTGGAACAGATAATGAGCCAGATTTGATGGAGACTGTGGCGTATTGCTGCGATTCGGACTGGATATTAAAGTTAACTTCAATGGGCACCCTAAACGATGCACTTCACATTATGATTGTAAATGGTTTACCACACTGACTCTTAGGTCTCACTTCTTGGAGGGCTTTGTTTACAATACAAGGAAAAATGAAGCAGTTGTGCTTTTATGTATTGCAGACCGATCTAATCTGACCACAGTGATCATCGGATGGTTATGTTAGTAAAGGCAATTTATTTCCTTTATCTCCGTGATTTGAGAGTTGAGTTGTAACCCGTCGTGTCTTTGCTCAAGGCCACGTTCTGTACCTTGGACCCCTGTGTTGGGGTTTGGGCACGGCACAACTTTCACCCTCCCAGCCTATGCCGTGTCTAACCCATGAGTCAAACTCGCATATGGACTTCAGTCAATGCAGGCATCGAAATTAATCAATGTTGGAATCAATCAGTTTGCTGCCAGTCGAAATCAGCGAAATACATTATTGGTCAAGCTCAGCACTGCCTCTGATTAGTTGAATGTAAACACGTAGACATTAGTGGCAGAGCAGGACCACTGTTACTGTGTAGTAGGTATTCAGTGGCTCTGGCCTCACTACCAATCCCACTCCACTCTGTACCAGGAAACCAAGTGACGCCGGGGGAAGAAGAGCGTCCATTGTATTCAGGCAGACTTTGTTTGTTTTTGAGCAGCCAGTTGGACGGCAGTATAAAGAGTTGCATATTGATTGTACTGCTGTGGCACAATTTCAATTCCACAGGTGATGGATGTGGTTTATTATTGGAAAGGTCGCCTGGGCAATTTGAGGCTCTGATATCCACTTCTGATCGATTCAGAGCCAAAAGATAGCTGTGTAACTTAAGGATTGTTGGGTTTTATCTTGCATCAAGTGAAATTTTGCTACAGGGACTCCCATTTGTTTACCCAAAACACTGGCAGCTCACAGTTACCAAAAGGGGGCACCATTGGCCAAAATTTCATAGCGAGCTTCCCCTCCTGAAGTTCTGAAATATTTGAAGGTTTCAAGTTTTAGCAAAGAAAAAGAATCACAATAATTGATTATAGTAAGGTATTTGTTTCGTGATAAATGTAAGCCCCTTTGGTTTCTGTCGGTGTATTGAATGGATCTGTTTACAAAATGTATTTGTTTCTGAGTAGCATAAGTCCGCCAATTAAACAGTTGTGTTATTCAGTCATGCAGTTACGCAGTTGTGGGTGTAGCATGAGTGGCCGCTGATTCTGTAGAGTTGTTTTAAAATGTAAAATAGACACGTAGGCCCACCTTGCTAAATGAGATAGCCTAGCCTTTTATTTTAACAAGGGTTTCAACGGGGGGCTTGTTGTTGAAGCATCCCACTGCGCAGGCTGCCTGCAGCTATTGTCTTATACATTGAGGCTCGCTACCAACAGCAAATTATGCTGTTTGTCGTTTTGTGCCGCTATTCAACATATAAGATTTGAGTGTGTGAGTCACACAAAGGTATAGCTGTTTGAGACAGTACAGTTCCGCGTCTCGCCAGTCGGATGCTGGTAACCAGCCCCCATCGCTAATGAGCACGTAGGACCGGGAGAAAAGAGATGGGGCACGGAAGGAAGGAATTGGAGAGGTTTTAATACCAAATCGGGACACATGTTGAGCTAACGGGTCCACTCCACCTCCCTTCTCCCTCCCGATGAAACTCCTTTCTTGATTACCGTTAGGTTATCGGTTATCGAGCGGATTTTCTACCTTTGGCCATTCTGGACGCGGCCCAATTTTTCGGGACTATAATGGATCTCAGTAAAATAGTAAGTTTGGTTTTCACATAACCTTCATTTTCCAAATTCGCCGTGAACGTTCGTTGAGAGGCAGCAGTACAATATGTATGTTTTGGGGGTGGGGGTGGTGGCGAAGTAGTCTAATGTATCAAGTCGCCACAATGTTTCTTTTCTAAGTTATTTGTTGCTCTGCTAAGGATAGGTTGAACTTGTTTTTATGTTTTACTTTCCAATGCCAACCGATTTAGTTAGGCTTGTATCATTTACATAACTCTCAATGTACGAAAGCGCTTTTGCGAACAGTATTTGTATGCCTCTGTCAGAATAACGACCAAATAAGTACGACAAAACCCATTAGCAAACTGTGAAGTAATAACAACTGCTTTATCTTACCCGATAGATTAACTAACTTGTACTAGGATAAGAAGTAGCCACATTGCCTTCTGCAAAACGATTCGTAATTCATGACACGACCGACTGTTATCTGTAAGTGATTAAGATAATACTGTAGCTTATTAATTCAGTTCGACACTATTGCAAGGAATATGTTCAACCACTCAGATAGTAGATCAGAAACATACTTTCTGGACGAGGGCAAATTTAAAACAAAACTATACTAACACAACATATTCCCACATTCTAAATTAAGATTTTAACCACAGAGGCTTTAACAAACACTCAAAGACCCTGAATGATAGCCCTGATGACTTCTCACTAGGAAGTGGGGTTTGTCTAAAGTTAAGGGTCTTGGGCATTACTACTGGGTCAGCTTCTATTGCATGATAAGCTAGCTGGAAACGGGTGCAGGTGCATATCAGCTAGAAGAAGAAAAAGCAACACGACCGCTCTTTCATCAGTAACAAGGGGTGTGCATGAGTATTTTTCTGATCGACAGGGCTTTTCACTTAGCTTCCCTAGGACACTTTGATATTCGAAAGACGAGGTCTCTTTGAACAGAAAAGGAAGAGGGCATATTGACTACGGGCGTTTGTTTGAGTGTGGCTAAATGCTGTCTGACCCTGGACTAGCTTTGTGTCTGTTTCCCCGTGGCTGTAGGAACCCTGTTGATCATCTTCTAGCACCTCTGCTTGCAGTTGTAGCTCTACAGCAGCATTCTGAATGCCAGCAAACTGTTCCTCAGTGCCATTTGAGTCGTTTGCTCATATTGCTTTCTAATCTCTATTCCCTGTTCCGTGTGTTCTTTCAGCCTCTTTGCCTTCCCTATTAGGCGTAAGCCCTGAGGCGAGAAAACCGTCCAAACAGACGTGGACCCAGAAGGCTCGCTAATTTATTGTTTTAATAAGGATCGAGCGTTAGACGTTCTCACTGTGTGGCACCCAACCGACCTCAAAGGAGAGAGAGCCGGCCCGGTTAGGGCAATAGTTAGCTGCAATGGGAACCGTTGCTTAGCGCTAGCCATTATCCCTCTCCCCATTGGTGTCACCAAGGACCAGCCACAAGCCCCAAAGAGCTGTGGAGCCAGCTTCTCAAAGCAAGCAGCGAGCTGTGAGGAGGAGCCCCATTCAGCAGCACACAGATGTGCCTCTTTTGTCATGCACCGGAGGTGACATCAGCAGTGCTTCAGGGAGCCCCACCAGCTCCACAAAGCTCTTGCCCCCCCCCCCCCACACACACCAGGGAGTCTGCCTCAGAAAGCTTGTAAACCCATAGAGGGCTTTCAGGGTTTTTTTTTATGATGCAAGCCCGTTCTTGCTAGGGCCAATCCTCGGGGTACGGTCCAGACCCATTGGTGGATGCAATTAGCACATGCAAAACCTCAGAGGATCTAACCAATGGGGAAAATAGATGGATGATGTTCTGTGAACGGTTCCAGTGCAGTGGCCTAGATAAAATGTGATCTCAATAGTTATTGTTTTATTTTTGTTTTTATTATCAGGCTGTGAAGGCTGCTTGTTGTAAGTTGCAAAATGAGTAAGACATAGAAGGTATTTCATTAGAGCACAAACAAGCTGTGAATGAGCAAAAGGAGGAATATGAACCAAATATACTTCATGTCTCATGGTGTCTCTTTCTTTTTAACCGTGCCAAATCTTTTACCAAAAAGGCTTTGTCCAGTATCCGATGAGAAAATCACCTGCACACTGCCGAAGGAATTGACATAGTAGTAGTTGAAGCATAAGATAATTACTGTGATAATTGTCTAACTCAACATGTGCCTACATGCAAAGCTAACCACTTCGCTAAGAGAGAATGTGTGACACAGACTCGGCAGGGTCTGCAAAAGTTCTATTAGTCACATTCTAATTACAGCTCGAGAGGAAACGTCTTTGTTGCCCGCATTCACATAAAGATCATAACCGCATGAAAAATAAGCGACAGGCAATATTCAAAATCGACACAGGCTAGTTCGTTCTTTTATTATTCTGTGAGTTGTGTGGCCTGCCTTGTCTATCGAGCATTGCTTCGTGTCCTGGGTTATTTAGTGCTCAAGTGCTCATTCCACCGCGGGCTTCCAGCCACCTGCTAGCCTCCGTAAACAAAGGCCCGCTGTGATCTGATCCCAGGCCTTCTCTCACTTCATCTTTAGGCCTAGCAATCCGTCTCCTGTCCCCGTCGCCTGTACAGGCGAGCCTCGTGGCCAGGGTGTGGAAAGTAGTCACGGAGTACGTAGAGTGAGGTCGAGGGCTTACAGACGTGAAGTAAGCCCCTGCCCCGCTGCAAAGCATGATGGGACACGTGCTTTTTTTGGGAGTTAGTCAGTCACTCTCTGGGAGAGAGACATGATCGCCCCTCAGGGCGCCGCCACGTCACTGAATCCACAGCGGGCTGCCTGTCAGAACGAGCCCAGCTGGGTTTGCCTGCGACCAGAGCCTAATAAACCACAGCGTGACACGGGGAGCACACGACACAATCTTATTCGGGAGGAGATCGGTGTGGGGCCACGTGTAAGCGCCACGCATGGCCTCGTATCGCTGTCAGAACCCACACAGGAGCACCGAGGGCAATGGCTGTCGAGTCTTGTTCTCCGTACATAAATGTTCTTGCCACGGCTTGTTTGGGAAGGTAGGGTGCTCCGTACGCGGCGCGTCTCTGGCGTGTTGACGTTCACAGGGAAAAAGAGGGAGCCAGGTTGAAAGGTCTGCGTCCCTTGTGTTTTCCCTTCCCTCGGCTGTGGCAGACCCCTCTGTTTTTTCGACGAGGTGTGGAGTGAGTGTTCCATGGGCTCGAGCGAGCCAGAGGAAGCTGCGCGCCTATGTGAGTAAACTGTCAAGTAGCCCTTTAAACGAGGCAACATAGAGGGCCTCTCTTTGGTCGCGTGTGACCTTTCGAAGCGGGCGGAGTTTCAAGAGACTGTTATAAGAAAACAGTCTAGCTCATACTGGCTTTGTGTGTGTGTGTGTGTGTGTGTGTGTGTGTGTGCGTGTGTGCGTGTGTGCGAGTGTGTGCGTGTGTGCGTGTGTGTGTGTGTTTGTGTGTGTGTGGAATGCCTGTTGATTTCACAAGTCCGCTGTGATGTTAGGTAAAACTGTGGGTAAGCAATGTTTCTCTTGTTTTAAAGGG
>JAVQJS010123758.1:0-17883 GCA_036024795.1 Galaxias rostratus | reverse complement strand
CCCCCGCCACGGCAGGTTTTGTTGGAGCCCCTGGCGTGTGTGTGTGTGTGTGTGTGTGTGTGTGTGTGTGTGTGTGTGTGTGTGTGTGTGTGTGTGTGTGTGTGTGCGTGTGCGTGCGTTTGCAGTTTTCTCTCTAGCGGAACAATGTGTTAGTGTTGCAATAGCATTACCATGACTGCACCCTGAGGTGGGTCTCATTTGCATAGCAGCTGCGTCTGACAAGGCTGCCGTGACACAACAACGGAGCAAGTCATCAATGTCAGCCAGCAGAAAGAACTTCTTTATTCCTCAGGAAGGAGCTTCTCAATAACAATGTCCACATCCCTGGATACCTCTCTCCTTGTGCTGCGTCTGTGATTCATATACAGATTTATTCATGAGCTATTTGAAGATTCATGATGCCTACTTCAAAAAGCACTCTCTAAAATCCAAAATGGAAACCTTGGCAACTCCAAAGCCGGGGTCTAGAGCTAACACAGTCTGCCTGGTAATTTGCACGGAAGATGGGTACAATACCAACCTGCCGCGTGTTTCGCCCTGTCCTCCTTTTGTTCCAGACACCAGAGGAAATTAGATAATTACCCACCTCCTTCTCCCAAACTAACACTTACCACGCTGGAGTGACACAAGCTGGCAACGCTGCCTGCCTCACCTTGGCTTGTTGGCCTGCCGTTCGCCACGGGCCCCGGTGGCTGGGAGGCAGCGGCCGGCTGTGTGTGTGTGTCTGTCTGTGTGGGTGAGGTGGTGGCATGGCTGGGGTCCGGGCTCAGAGGCTTAGCCCCAAAAGCTCCCGCGGCCTAGCGGTCCCCCGGGGGTTCATGGCGGTCCTGTCTGCCACCTTGGCTGCGGCTGGTTGGCTGCCAGCTCCTCCTCCTTCATCCTCCTCCTCTCGGTCGCGCTGTCTCCTCCGTGTGCCCGGATGTCCGACTGGACGTCAAGACGGCGACGGTGGCGTCACGGTGCGCTTCGCTAAATGACAGCGATGGCGGCGGAGGGGCGGGGCGGCGGGGGGGGCACCATAGACGGGCTGACCGACGGACAGACCGACGGACAGCCAGACAGAGTCGTGTGTTTTCATTTGAACGGACGATTGAGAAAATGACGTCTGAGAAAAGAGAGAGGAGAGGAGCGCTGGCGGAGGAGTGGCGAGAGTTGCTCAGTGCCCATGGTAACAGGACCGTGAGTGATAGCGTGCACGCCAGACGGTTAGAGGAGGAGGAGGAGGAGGAGAGAGAAATGGAGTACGAGTGGGTCTACGGTGAGGTCTGAAAAGGGCATTGATTGCACCGTTTCCCATGCAGAAGCATAGCAAGCATGGTGTCCCTCGGGCCTTAAAAAACGTACACATGCCAAACCCAAAAGAAAACCCACAGCCAAACCCTCTAGACTAGACTATCATCTACTGGACTCAGCTCGCTCCAGCTCTCCTATTCTTTGGACAACCTCAATCGCATCTCTGAAGCACTCTTGCTGCGTTCTCCCTCACATACTGGCCCTCTCTGTCTTTTTCTCTCCTATTATCTTTCTACCTGCTTCCTCCATCTCTTTGTATCCGAGTGCAGATTGCTTGTGGGCTTTCCTGAGAGCTGCATGTAAACACTATTCAGAATGCTAGCATCCTCTGGGCCACAGCTTTTCTTCTTTGGGTGTGCAGGATGTGATTTTTTTTTTTGAGGAAGGCACACGGCCCCTATGTTGTTCACTCGAAAACACACAATCAAAGATAAGATGTTTTTTTGGTCTGAGACAATAAACCCAGCCGAAGACACCGTTTTTTGTATCTTTTAGGGGCGTTGCTGTTGTTATTTATTTTCTCTGCATCTCACTCAAATCGTCAAAGATAAAAAAAAAAAATAAAAAAAAATACAAAATCAAAGGAATGCTTTCTCTTTACAAACCTCTGTGAGGGGAATTGCATCACGTTTGCAACATGCAGATTGTCTTTGCCGTGAAGCTTACCCGTAGCCAGTGCTACAGAGCAGACCATATGACAAGTCCAGGCAATGGCTTTACACATACAAACCTTTAGGTTTCCATTGTGGATGGAGATATTTGTCTAAAATAAAAAATATTATAATGGGGTTTATGTTGTTCATGGTTTAATCCCAATGATGTGTGGGCACCATTTGTCACCTACCTATCTAAACAAACAGGCCTATCCATTCCATCCGTTAGCAATACCTCTTTTCCTATGCTCACACCTACGGACATTGTACAGTCTCCAGTTAACCTGCATGTACTGGGCGGTGGTGGGAAACCGGAGTATCCGGAGGGACGAGGTCAAGTGGGGATTGAACCCCGGACCCTCTTGCTGTGAGGCACCAGTGCTAACCACTCAGCCATAGTGCTGCCCTTTGAACCGGCCTAGCGATACCGAAATACATCCCCACGTTACATGCATACCACATGGAGGATGCCATATGTTAATCTCCATCAGCCACATATGGACGCCGGGCCTGAAGTGGAAGAGTGAAAATCTCTCCGGCGTTTTTTCCGCGGAGGCCGGTGGGCCCGGCCTGGCTGGCTTCCCGCTCGATGAGACGCTGTAATTAGTCGTCATTTACATGGCGACCCCTCCCCGATGACCCCGTTGCGTAGAGTCCCCCTGCCACTCGGAGGAAAGATCACGTTTTCCCCCGCACACCGCACGGCACTCGAACGAACCACCACATTCGCCATAATGGCCATCCTCCCCGCTGGTTGGCACACCTCGCGCAAGGTAGCTGAAAGTCACTTCACGGGGTTGCTCAGTGGAGCGGAGGCTGTTTTTTTTTTCTTTTTCATCTATTAGGCGGAGACGGAGGAAGGGCACCCAAAGCCGACCGACGAGCACATGAATAGCCCGCACGCCGTTAAAGAGAGGAATTCAATGAAGGGGTTTGTTAGCGAGAGCAGCTTAGCAAGTTTCCCTGTCAACGGTAGCCTCTGACACGCGCTGTGTTTTTTAGGTCTAATGATGCATTTGCATGTGATTCCGTGCACTTGCTATTGTTCAGAAATCAGTCCGGATACGATCTGAGCGCGTCAATTTGGAGTCGGAACGTTACTCAAGCAAGTAATGGACTCTTAGGCTGAATGGGAATGGCTTCCTAATGATACCAGTGACCACGAGGCGAGAATCTAAACAGATTAGCGCACCAACACCACTATAATGTATGATTAGCTTATGAAAAGTGCTACGGTGCAGCATGTTTTTCACTCGCTTTCACTGCCCTAATCGCACACAAAACACACACCGGCATTAAGCAATTGAAAACGCTTTGGCTGCGCATCCATTTCGGACGCGTTCCGTGACTTTCCCGGCGATGACGGCGGGTTGAAACAACGCGGAGCCTTTGCTATTAAAAAGGGAGCGAGAGAGAGAGAGCGATCCTCGATGAATAGGAACGGGTCGTGGGGTTAAAAATGTGTCCGCGAGCGTTAGCAATGCGTTACTGCCGGCCTTGTAAACACAATATGGCGAGCGAGGAAGAGATCTGCGGGCTCAGGGCTGACACACGACTCCGGTGTGTGGGGCTAACACGTGTCCACCAGTGGCGAGCGATCGCAGAAGCACCGTCGCGCTGGTGTCGGGCGAGTGAAAGGGAGGGGGGACAAAGAGCCCCCAAGGCTGCGTCAGCACAGCCGGGACCGCCGCGCGTTGCCTCGCTCGCCAACTCGCAGTGTGTTGTCGCGAGCGCCTCCCGTTTTGTTTTATTTAACAACCCTCGTCTCGAAAGTGTGTGCATGTTTAGACCGAGGAAATGGCCGGGGTGGCTCTGAGACGTCGACGCTCGCTGTTTGAGGATGCACTGGTTAGCCTTCTGATGTTGTTAAGGGCCCTGGTCAGTGCCACATCCGTGAAGAAATTATATCCCCTTTCAATCTAAATCCTTTCAAAAAATATTGCTCTTTCAATTTGAAATCTTGGATCAGTGCATAATGGTTTTTATCAGACAATTGCCATAATTTCCAATATTTATAAAAACCCTTTAGTTAATGTGTGACAGGTTAGATTTATTTTCACTGGTTGTGGTCCACGGTGCTCCGCTCTCGACTTCACAACGGTGATGATGCCAGGCCCGGATATGGGCTTGTCCTCCAGGTGTCTCGGTCACGGGGAGGTTAGAAAGGAGGTGGGGGGCCCCCACCGGAGCACAATGGTCTGGCTCCCAAGTCCCGAACAGGTCGCCCCGCGGGGGGGCAAGGGGCACGAGGGATGCTTGGAATGGATGACAGGCGCTGAGCTGGCAGGGTGGTTCTGTGGCTGGGAGCGATGGGCACGCATTACCCTGCCACACGCATCTCCCTCCCGCTGGCCTCCTCCTCCCTCCCCCTCCTCCTCCCACCCTCCTCCTCAACCCTTGGCAGCGGTTCACCTCGATGAGGATGAATAATGAATGTGACAAGACGCGCAGGTCGGGGGGGTGACGTGTCTGTGAGGGAACAAATTCCGCCTTGATTAGTACATAAAAAGCCAGGCCCATCTGCTTCAGCGTCGGGCTGTGACAGCGCCTGTCAGAGGTGCCAGAAGCCCAGGGTGAGCGAGGTGAAGTGGGAGGGGGGAGAGGGAGGGCAGTCCTCTGTCCCGTACAAGGAGAACCCTCAGCGGGGTCTCTCGCTCTCTTTGTCGTCACCTCAAACTGCAAGGTCCCTGCGTAGTGGCGACGGGCACTAAACGTCCGCCGGCTTCCGGAGCTCGCGAGTAACAATGGGGTGCACGCTCTCGTTGAATAAAATAGCTTGTGTGTCTGGCTAACCAAAAATATGAACTGCTTTCAGAACACTGCGTGTAGAATTTCAAATATTGGATGTACTGGTGTCATTTTGTTTAAAAGCTAGCTACCTCGTGTTCAGATGGAGAGAGCTTAATACTGATCATGGATGCATTGCTTCTGCTTTATGATCCTATTAATATACAAAAAATTGTATGATCTACAAATCTCTTCAAGGGCGCACGTTAAGCCATTCAACGCAGCTTCTTCACGAGTCCCCTCTGCTCCAGGAAAGCCATTAGAATTAAGCATGCTCTGTTTCTCCTGAAAGACTCCTGCTGTCCTGTGTAGGAGCACAGAGGCTCCTTTCTCTCAGCCCATTGCACCTGTCCAGTCGAAAGTTTGAGCGTCGACGAAGGCCAACCACTTACCGCCGCAGTGCAACGTGGTCCTCCGGGCAGCTCCGAGGCCACTCCGAGACCCTGCCTCGCTCGTCCAAGGCTTCCCTGGACGGTAGAACCCCCCGCCCCCCGGCTCCTCTTGGAGGGGGGGCAGTGAACTTCAGGAGGCGTTATGGAAGGATTGCCTCGGGAAGCCTCTCTTTCGGGTGGTTACAACGGTCTCCGGGTGCTCGGGTAGGGGGCGCGGGAAAGCCGGGGAGATAACCTCGGTGCCGTGGAAACAACGGAATTTCAGGAAAGGGCGTAGGATAAGCAAACGTGTGGAAGAAAGGATAATGAAGTACAGGGCCAGGTTCACCTCTAGTAGTGTAGGGAAAGTACATACCCTTCGGCACCGACTATAATTAATATGCTAAATTGAATTGCAATAATCGACTGGGGGACCGGCCCCGTGCACTGGAGGTAGAGTGATTAAAAAGTTAGGCTGAAGCGCGAGGGTGATTGTGACTGGTGAATTAAGGATTGGATTTGATAGGAGACAATGCACCCTCCATTTTTCATTAATTAGCCCGAGATCCATAAAACCCATGAAAGACTTCAATTGTGTATTACTTCAGACTCCCCTTTCCACCCATTCATTAACTCTCAATGGCCTCCCCCACGCATTGAAGCCTCCGTGTACCGCAGGAATAAAAGAGTGCGGAGGAGATGGAGTGGAGCAGCTCAATGCCAGTGGGTCCAATCCTGTTTGCGGGGTCGAGTTTATGAGGAATTATCATGGCAAGGTCCTTTATTGTCGGTGGCAGAGGACTGGGGTTGAACGCACATGAGGCTGCAGAAAAACCAATATCACCTTATGAGACCAATAAGCTTATTATATTTTAGTATTTTGAAGAACAAGTCGTTTTTTATTTTTCAAACACCTGTGTAGAGTGAGTATTGATAGTAGGAACGTGTTAGAACAGTAAGAACAGCGTGCTGTGAAGTGTATTCGTACAACTATAGGGATTACTGGGTACATTGCATTTACACCCCCTCTACGTGTCCATGCGCACATGTCATGACCGGATTCCAATCTGGGCTCAGAGTGTATGCACCAAAACAGAAAAAAGGCCCCTGTCAGAGCAACAGAGAGGAGAAGTAATTGGCGGTGAGAGCTCACACAGGTTTACATAATGGCGTTCTCACAGAGATGGATTTCACATCCTCATTATGATCCGGGAAAACATGTTAAATTGGTTTACTCCTTACGATTGTTGACGGCCCTCTAAAACACAGGGCTATCTCTTTGGAGATTGGACTTGGCTTTTAAGTGGAAAACGTTGAGTGTGTCGCGTGTAGCCCCCCCTGTATGGCACACAGTACAATCTGTGATTAAAATCTCCTTTAATATTTTCCCCGACTGCTGGGCCTTTGTGGTGCCCCGACTCCGAATAGTGTTTTTTTCCTCTTCGTTGTTTCGCCACAGACGACAGCCTAGGCAGAGGATTTACCACGTTTTGTTTTGATGTGCAAATTTCCTTAAGAAGATTACAAAAAAGCACGAGTGTTTCCATATTTCCTGTTTTGCAGCCGGTGTCTGCCGTCGGTATACGTGCTTGTGTTTGCGAGCGCGCGCGTGTGTGTGAGCCTGTGTGTGTGAAAGAGATAGGTACACGGTTTTGTAATGAAACCCATAATTATGGAACCAAAGAGTGGCTTTTGTGTTGTCCGCTGATGCGATTGACACGTCCCTTTCACTCAGGAGTGCTGTTCTATGTCAAGGGCCTGTTCTTTTCTTTCCCAAAGTCCATGTATCTTATGCTTCTTCGCCGAAATACAAAGGCATCAACATCCTACCGCTACCCAGAGTGGGCCAGGCGATAACATTTGATTTGCATTTAACTTGGTGCAGGCCCCCCATCTAAGGAGGAAGCCCAAGAATCAATTATTCTATATATATATTCTGAAGCTATTTTCTATTGTAGTTCATTCTAATGGTGCGGTATCAACTGGTTATCGCGCTGAACGACGTTTGAAGAAAGTAACGCTTTGAGGTTTGACATTTGTATGCAGCGATGTTGACTATGAAACAGATGTCCCCGCCCCTGATAGACCGACTGCGTTCGTATTGTTTGCACCGAGTGTTGCTACCCGACAATGAGCCGCCCTCACTCTCCCCGCCGCATGGTAAAGGAGAATGGGTCTGTATGGCTGCATGTTTATGTCAGCTGTGAACAGGGCAGTGGAAGGGAAATAGACACTCCTGCCGCCCGGCTGTGATGAGACCGTGTTCCAAATGTCACATTTACTCTCCCATTCTTTCTCCAGAACGGAGCGTGTCCCCCTATTCAAAAGCTATTCACATAATGCCATTCCGATTGCTATTCGAGCGTCCATTTTGACAACTGCGCCTTCGTCTTCTTCTGCGCGTTGTTCGGCAGGGAAACATAGGGTGCATCAGGAGAGGCACTCCACAGGGACTCCACGTTCATCTCGCCCTGTGTGCTTCCCCTCCTGAGTTCATATCGTGTTACATTGTATATTAATTTGGTGTTACATTGCCTTTTTTTCTTCTTCTTCTTCTTCCTTGGACTGCTGGTCCAGAACATGTGTTCCAGGCAAGACACTCGGAAACGTCACCCCCATCAGGTCAACGCTTCCGGCTGTGCGATTCCTCCGAGATTTACACCTTCCTAATTCCTGTTCACATGACACTGGCAAGCAGAAGGAGCAAGCCCGCCATAATTGAGCCATGCTGTGGATGGATGACGGCGGGCTCCAGGGAGCGGGGGCAGAGGATTGCAGAAAACACGGGCCCGACCCCTGGGGACAAAGTGTCACAATCTGCTGCCGCTCCCACCACTTCATCCTCCCTCCTTCCTTCCTCCTGGTCGTTTGAAATGCCTCTCTGTCTCTCTCTTGTCGTCCTTTTGACACTCATCCCCCTCTTCTCTGCGCCGTGACACACATGGACGCCGTTAACCGTTAAGTACGCGGTGCCAGGACCGAGCAGCACTAGCATCAGACCCTCATCCCAGATGAGTGATTAAGCACATATGGAGCCTATCGCCGTCCCCAGTGAGGTCTTGCCAGCCAGCCCAGGAGGGTTTCTGTGGCTTGCTCTCAATCGCCCTGGTCTCATCTGCCACCTGCACCCCCCTTTTAAAAATGAATTTGTCACTTATCTAGGGCCGGGGAGAAGCCAGGACGGGTTCCATCACCATCTGAGCCACCCTGGTTTGAGTGCTATCAGAGGGGACGTGTCAAATTCCGGACTATTTGAACTGTGTGTGAACCCCTGCTCCGTGTGTTATGGCTTGTATTTTCTTGACAGGAAGAGAGGCCCTCAGGCGATGGAACTCTTTTTTTTTTTTTTTTTCATATTCAGAAGTGTTATTTTGGCTATTTCTCCTTCACACCAGAGCGTATTAAAGTGTCGTGGGCGCTTCCTCGTGTATGACACGTCCCTCTGTCATGTCCCCTTGTCGATAGAAAAGAACTTACAGCAAATTAATACCACTGGGACCTAAATCTCAGGATCGTTCGTTTTTCTTTCTTGCTGGATGGAACAAGATCTATAATATCTAAGGTCAGAGAAGAAATGGTGTGTCTATTAATAAACGGGAAACCTGCTGCAGGAGGTTAGCGGGAGAGATGTTGTGTGAGTACTGTGCTGGACCAGGAGTTCCCAATGGAATAGCCATTTGCAATGGCATTCCTGGGCCCTTCACAGATTAATAACTCAATAGATTACCTGCCGTACTTTCAAGGACATTAAACTAAGTTCTTTTCCCAATCGATGAAAAAGGGTTTTTCAGCCGTCAATGCAACTCAATAGGGTACACTTCATTTCCCCTCAAGACAGGCCTTTCGTATACAATTAAGGCTCACTGCATAGGATCCTTCAAGGTTAATTCTAACTTTGCTAGTTCATCAAGGGCACAGAGTGTGTATTTTAAGTAGAGGGAGCTTTTACATTCGCACTACTGATCTGTTACACGCTCGCTATAGAATGGGTCGCATAGGGAAATGTCTTGGTGTCAGTCGACGTAAATAGACGCTCGATAATTGAAAACAAAGTGTTTTAATTGATGTTTAACATGCACATTATTTAAACCTACCACGCCCACTTTTCTACGTTGGACAAGGACGTGATTTTGTGAAAGCGACTAGAGAACGGAATTAATGTGGTTGATAGCGGGGATCATGCGGACGCATTCATTATTTGGTCCGTGTTAACTTTCGAGAGCTTTCCTCATAGGTTGGCTGAAGGGCACTCGTGTTTTAGACAGGTTGCTGTCAGGGGGGTTATTGGTGCCCACTTGCTCTGAGAAGGGCAAAGAAGGTCTTTGTCTGACAGTCATTGCAGCCTCCTGTTTACCATCGCCCGAGCCATTATTTATCGCATGGTTCCACACCGTGAATTATCTAATGTCTTTTGGACTGTAAATTTCCCTAATGTACTTCTGCAGCCTCCTTACTCTCGTGTGCTCACAGGGTTGCACCAATACAAAACACACACAACCGAGCAGGAACATACACAATCGTAAAACCTGTGAATTTGCCCTTTGGAGGACTAGTCCCTTTTTTTTTTTTTTATGAGCGTAGAAGAAACAAAATGTCGACACGTTTGTCAGCGGGGTGGAAGTGATGAAAGCATCTGCTGCAAGAAGCCCTGCTATCTTTTTGTGGCCCGTCTGAGGGCAGTAAAACTGCTGTCGCCGATCAATCAGTGAGAGTAAGACTGCGCTGTTTAATGGCCTAGCTCATTAAGCAATGTAGCAGTACATGTTAACTTAATTTAAGGTGAGATTTATTGTGGCTTGGGCTGGGGATAACCGTTGTCCCTGAGCTCAACCCTGCATGCCATTGAGGACCTGGTTTGCTGAATTGCAACTAAGAGCTCCTGATAAATTGTCCTGTTTTCATCTAACCTACTTACCAGCTTCCAGACAGACAATAATGAAGAATCATTTGACGCAGAGCTGGAGTTCACAAAAGTTATCTGCTGGTACCAAAGCTGCCAAATGCTCAGCTAGAGACAAAACCGTAGTTAAGATACCTTTGAGGTTAAATTAGTTGCATGTTAGACAATAACTAAAGCAAGGGGATTTTCTGTGTAGACTCCATCAAATCAGATCTTTTTGCATTATGTACACTTTTTACCAG
Source organism: Galaxias rostratus (assembly GCA_036024795.1). Taxonomy (NCBI): domain Eukaryota; kingdom Metazoa; phylum Chordata; class Actinopteri; order Galaxiiformes; family Galaxiidae; genus Galaxias; species Galaxias rostratus. The sequence goes on along the minus strand of JAVQJS010123758.1, from coordinate 7,637 downwards.
CTCAGAAATTTAAAGATGAATGGCATGATTAAAAAGATACTTGCACTTTATGAGGAATACGATTGGTAATCAGCATCAGATTAGTTATTTTGTAAACAATGCAGAAGCTGCAGAATTCAGGGTATTTAATTAGCTTGTGCATCCTTGAAGTTGTGAAAGCCCTACAGAAGAGAATTCACTTTGCAGACGAGTCTCCCCCCACCCTTCCCCATGTACCCAACAGGCTGCCGGACTGACACCCCCCCATTGAGCTAGAGGCCATGTTGAAGCTCAGTGATCAGGCCCCCCTGCCGAATACTCTGGGCTCCCTCCCAGGAAACGGGTCCGGGGGCGTCTCGCTAGCAAGTGCCTTTGGGGAGTAGTCACACTTTTAAAAGACGGAAATTAAGTGGAAAAATGTCTGCTCGCTCACTGATGTAATTATCTGTCCTGGATTAACATCTGTTCGCTAGCTGGAGTGCCAAGTCCACTTCACCGCGTGCCAGTACCGTGTGGCTGCGCCGCGCGTCTACCTGTGTCTATTTCAGATGCGGTGTATCTTGGCACCAGGCAAGGCTACTTTTCACTCTGACATCCTCCACCCATTCAACATCTGTGTGTTTATGAGAACATCTTGGCTGCAGTCATAGCACATAAAACACATTTTTTTTTCCTTTCGTTTTCACCAGCACCTTATCTGCTTTCTTAATTTAACCTTTTACGCTCGGCTAAACAACGTAGCACATTTCTGTGCTTCTTTCATATCTCAAGATTTTTGATGTACTTAAGGATGCTTGTCTTATTTATTTATTTTAAACTGTAGATTGCCTGGAAGAATTCTGATCGTGTCTTTTCGGTGCACACTTACACATAATGTCCATATTGCTATTCAAAGGAGTAGCCTACACCACGCGGTGGGCTTGCATTGTCTGCTGCCGTCCTTTGTTATTACAAAGTTAATCTTTTGAAGTCACGAGTCTTTCGATGATCAATGACGTGTGATGGAAGCCACGGGGGGAAATCCCGTTAACATGCCTCGTTTATCGACGTCATGCATGTCGGGGATGGTTTCATGGCGGGCGTTCACTTTCCATCTTATTCCTTCCTTTAACTGTCATGTTGTAGTGGCGCTCAGGTGGGCCTGTGTGCTGGTGAAACCTGTTTACTATTCAGTGCGGAAGCCTTGTCTAATCCATTATGCAATGGCATTGTTAGGCTCACCCTCGCTTTCGAAAGCAAACTTTCTGTTGTCAGGATACAGGAACCCTTATTTATATGGAAGTTATTGACATGCCATTTCCACTGGATTAAGCACGGAACTGATCACGAAAATGTCACATCACCTTTGTCTGACACATCCTGCCTGGACCACTGCATTAGGCCATGGCACAACGCTAGCGGGGAATATATATCCGGATGACCTAAAGGTATAAAACATAACTATTCCCAAGAATTTGCAGCCCCGCTGGGAGCAAATTATAATTGAACATAGCAAGGGGAAGGGGAAGCGGCAACTCTTCTTGTTAACTGGGCCCTAATTATCTTTACTCTTTAGTTGTGGAGCAGAGGGGATAGAGCTCGGTGTCCTTTCTATTAGATTGTCTGGGGAGTTTCAGCTATAGGTTAATGAACTGCGGAATATCGGGGAGAATGCAATCAAAGCTCAGCGATTATAACCAAGGATGTAGCGTTTTTCGAAGTCTGCGTCAGGGCCAGGGCTAAGGCAGCTCTCAGGGGGGGAGAGCCCGGGCGCTGTTGTTTTAGTGCAACCGTAATTAGCTACACAGCCAGGGTGCTTTCCTCCCATTTGAATGCTCAATATTTCCCGTCGTCTGCGCCCTCCTCACAATGCAAAATGGGCTTGACTGAAGGATACGGACGGTCTCTCTCATTAGGTTGCATGGCGTGGCGAGTGGAGCTCGGGCTCCATAAGATTTGCTTAGCCTTTGGCTGGACAAATGATTCCATAATTGATTTGATTAATAATGATCAGTGTTAGCGCGGAGCATAAGGTAAAAGGCGGTCGCTCGACTGCTGATTTGATAAAGCGAGAGACTGAGAACGAATTACAAGCTTGTACGAATGAGAGGGTGTCTTTTAGAAATGTTTTCGAAGAATTAGCACACTAAGATGTAAATGTTATCAGTTTAGAGGATGTTACAATAGTTGTAGTTTCAGCTGTGATTCATCATGCATGAATTTAAACTTTCAATAAAAATTTGAATAAAAATTTGCGTGGATATAATAATTCAGATATTTTGGGAATTTGTATCACAATTTTTTCACTGTTGCTGTATCATTACGCTGGGCCACATCACTACCCTTCACACACATAAAATGACAGTGTTTTTCTTGTCAGAGGTAGAAGGACTTATGGGCTGTATATTCCTATTGTGGTCTCATCTAGTATGGCACTCTAAACCTCCGGTCCTCTTCACCCAAATCTCATGGGCCTGCACAGCGCAGCAGGTCCACAGGTGGCTCAGCCCCTCCGCCTTCTCATCCTTCCGCCCGCCTGTTCAATATTCACCAGCCCCTCAACTGCCGTGGATGTTGTAACGAGAAAGGCAAAAAAAAAAAAAAAAAAAAAGGCTTTGGCCGGCATTTGCTGGACAGCTAAATCCGGCTCCCGCCGTCCAAGCCAGACTGTCTCCTTTCTCTCCGTCAAGGGCCCGGGATGACACGGTTCCAGGTCTCCACCTGTGTCCTCCGCTCCTTTGATCAGCATGGCGGCCATGCTGTGAGGGGATAAGGAACAGTGGGACGCTCTCATGTTCAACCAGCCTTTCTACACCGATAAACACGGGGGATTATCAGGAATTGAAGGTGCTTGAATGAACCACGGCGCAATCTTTTATGCAAGCCCGGAGGATCAATGTATATATATGCCTGTTTGTTTTAGCCGCTTTGGTTTGTGGGGGAAACGTGTTGTAACCTAGGCAGGGCGCGTAGTGGTGTTGCTGAAGGTTGCTCGGCTTATGTCAAGAAAGTCCTCCCACACTTTTCGAATAGACATTCCTTTTTTTTTGGGTTAAGGCCTGTTCAGGAGTAGAAACAGGGATTGCACATATGCTCTCATAGATCAACATGTACAGACACACACAAGCACACACACACACAGGCTCACAGCATGCACAGAGAAGATAGCGGAGGTTAGCTCTTTCGAAGCCTGATACAGGGCTCGAAGGAGGGCACTGAAAGCTCCACATTGTAGAGGGGCGTGGGCGGTGGCATGGATTGGGGGGGGGGGGGGGGAGGAGGAGGGGTGCTGCTTGGAAAGCTAGATGGAGCCAGGGGTGGTTTTATGAGGAGGGGGGCACCTCCTCTGCGTCGCCTCGTTCACATAATGATGAAGGGCGGTTGGGGCTTTTGGCAGCCAGGTTGAGAAGCTGGTGACAGACCCTGAGCCCCATAGCTAATCCTGTTGCAGGTGATTAGGTGGAGGGAAACTGGGACAGAGACAGAGGACAAGCCCCCCCTCACGGCCTCGTCTGCTGTTCCGCAGTGCCATGGAGGTGGAGGCTTTTGTTAGGAGAACCCAGCCTGTTACCCTCTAAGGAGCACATGAACGTCTGGAGTGCTTGGACTGCCCACAGCCCAAGGTTGGCCTGGCAGAACCGTGACCCATTGGATCCGGAGGTAAGTCTGTAACACCCTGTAGGTATGTGTTTTTCTGGGCCTCCCCACATTATGTATCCCCTCATATCTATCCTTATCGATGGATTTTAATTCATTTTCTTACCCGAGAGGTCAAGTTTAGCCGTTCATGGCTGCTTTGTTGGCAGTGTAGAAAACTTTGGGATTTATTCATCTGGATTAAAATTTTTCGAAGGAAACGTAAGTCGATATGGCCGGGTCTCATGTTCATCTCCAAGGCCACCACACATCGACCTAGCAACAGGAAGTGCAACGGTTAACAGTTCCCTCTTGCCTCAAGCATCATGAGCACAGCGCCCGTCGAAAAACAAATTTGCAAATGGAAATGGACGTTTGCGTTAAGCACAAGAAATATTTCATTTTCTGATGTCTCCAGACATCATGACCATCACTCCTTATCTGTGAATTGCCCATGTTATGGTTATTGTGCTGCAGTATAAGTCCCTTTATAAATAATTTGACTGTTTTGCTGTTATTTTATACAGTATCCTGAACCACAAACACACCTTGATTAATATGATTATATTTCTCTCATTCACAGTTCAACAGGCAACCTAAACCTGTCATTTACATATTTCTATTTCTGAATCTTCCCTAAACACTCAGATGTCAAAAAGGAAAATTATAGACAATTACCTGAATGATGGGTTACAACACATTTCCACAAGATTAAGATGGGTCATTTGTGCCTCAAGGGGGTTTTGAGATTATCTCTTTTTAGGCCACGGGAAGATATTTTAAGATATAAGACAAAATGTTCTAATGTGTGATTTTTTCTCTCTCTCTCTCCTTTGTGGCGGTTTGAGTGACAGGTACACCCTGTGACACATAGGGACATGGAGCATGCTCTAAATCTGTCATGGCTGATTTGACTGGCCTCTTTTGACTAACAGCAGCATAAAAAAACAGAGGCAGACAAACGCTCAGGGAACGCCAGCATACTCCCAATGGATGATACGATTATGAGCCCAAATGTGAAATCTAATCTTCCCGGCCTCCCACAGTTCAAAAGGCCACCCGGACGGGTTGTACTTTTTCGTTTCTCTCCTCTCCGGCGGCTGCGTGGGATCTTCCTTCTTGGATGTAAAAAAACAAAAAAAAAAACGTCATTGGCTATAAAACATGGCCCCGTGGTTGACCTTTTTCAACATGGAGAAGTAGGTATCCTTTCTTCAAATTTGAACACAAGAGTCATACGATCGTTCCTTTAGTTACAGAGTTGAGGTCACTTTGCGTACGAGGGTTGTGTGTGGGAGGGTGCGCTGTAGCATGTCTGAGGGGTTTGTGTGTGTGTTTGCTCCAGTGTCAGGTGAAGTGGCTCCTGACAGAACAGCTGGAGGCAGCTGCTTCTCATCTCGGCGAGCTCATTTGAGCTGAGTCCAACGGGAGCACTTGTCTCTTCTCAATGACAGCTGAACAAAGTAAATCTAGGTTATAACTGTAGGGTGGCGCTATGTCCAAATGCACCAGCAGCTTATCGGGAGATTATTGTGCATTAAATAACACATTTTATGAGATTTTTCTTGTTTCTGCTCTCTACTGCTCAGGCAATCCTTAAAATCCCCTTGGCATGTCGTGGTCTGAATGGTTCCTAATATTAACATGTTTTGCTTTCTTTCAGGGACCAAGCAGATTGTCTTTAATGCTCGCAGACTGTGAGTGCATGTACTGCTTTGTTCCTTAAACTATATGACGGATGGTTTGACTAATATACGGTTGACTTTCATACAGTTTCGCAAACACGAGTATCAGACTTTAACAAACAATTCAAAACAGTGCACGGCGATGAATGACTTGAACAAATATTCGACATCGTTTTACTAAATGCTTCGTGCTCACCAGTCACGCAGACACTCGCCAGCACACAGATGGAAATGTAACACAATTAGACGTGCAGTCCGTTTGCTTGACGTTAGTTGTTTTTTGCCCTGTTCTTTTCTTTCTTTTTTTTTTCTTTCACCGACTTGAGATTTGGTCATGTTGTGCTCTCTCCTCTCTCCCCTCTCTATTTTCTGCTTCATTGGGCATTCCGGGGAACATGACTAGCCTTATGCTTCCCACTGATATGATAGTCACATGCGGACATTGATCATGATGGATGAGATTGTTTCCCCACTCCCCTCCTCTGGTACAATATTGAAGGTTTCTCAGGGAAGAGGCAATGTGGGAGGCCCGACGACCACAAGAGAAGAAAACAAAAGCTCTTTGGCATCTAGTGGACGATCTCTTCTCCTCATGCTGCCAGGTAAGGGAGACAAGGAGGAATTTATTTTGGAAAAGGATTAGAGGATATTGGCTCACAAATCCCTTTTTTGTATCATGCGTTTTCTTAAATTAGAGAGGGCCATGGAAGCGAATGAAACTCAAAATAGATGTAATTACTGATATTCCAAACCAAAAAAAAACATTACAATGTAACACAATGACAGGATTATATTACATGTCAATTATAAAGGACTTACCATCGCTTTTGTTTTGGGGTAGTTTGTTCCAGCTACCCCACAAAACACATGGGATGTGTACTAAGGACAAAGCAAAAGTACAGAACCAGAGATGACGTCTCCAGACAAATAAATATGCATTTTGACGCCAAATTACACAAGACATGAATGTGACTTAAAGGCTATGTGTATATATATGTACGAATGTGTGACAAATGGACCTACAGACCGGAAAAGTCTTTCCAACTAACTCATGACAAAAAGTAGTGCTTAATTTGGAACCACATGCATTAAAGGGATAGTTAATTTTGGGAAATTGTACAAGCCCATGTGCCTACTTGCCCTTGTCAGTGAAATGGCGGAAGTCATTGGTATGATTTTATATTCAGTAATGAGTTATTTAGGTAATTAGATAGGTAACCTAGCTAAGCACAATGACTCCAAGCCATTAAATAGCCCTGTGGCCCCGTTAAAAGTGTATTTAGTCGTATTTTCCCTCTTATTTCTTTGTCATACTAAAGCAGGGTCTATAGTATACATTTCTAGACGTTTAAATGAGCATCCTACTGATTCTACCCATTTTATGGTAGTCTGTGTCAGTATATCAACTGTTCTTTTATAATATGCATATTTTGCCTTTTTTGTGGATTTCTCATGGTTTGTTATTCTGGGGGCCCTTTAATAGACTATGATATAGAACCACATAATATGAACAGAGTGTATCACACAGCATCAACATGATCTCTGGGCTCCCATCCACTGCCATTATCTTGATCCCCTCTGCTTCTCCGACCGCCTCGCCTCTCCTTCAGTCAACAGCATGCCACTCCTTGCACCATAGCGATCCTTGTAAACCCGGAGTGACTGACGGAGCTTCGACAGTTTTGTTAGGGGGGGCTATGATATACGGCCGCGTGCACCTCCACTCGACCTCTTTATACGGTGCGTGTGCGCGCAAGAGGGCACGTTCGTTCACCGCGTTAGTCAACTGTCAGGCTTTGCCGTCTCGGGCTGATGCGTGGTGGTGGTTTCCTGTGATCGTCTACGTTTTTAGACAAGTCGGAGGGCGCGAACCATCACGCGATGGATTCATCTTGCTCCGTCTCACCCCTCAGACAAATGATTTTGCTGATGTGGATTCACATCTACCGCAAACAACGAAGTCAAAGTGGCAGATGAAAGGACCGCAACGCATCCTCCAACGAGCAACAAGAAGCCTACGCTCAAATTTGACAATGCACAAGGTCACTGAAGGGAATTTTCATTCTGCCTGAACTGAAGGTGTAACCTGTAATTCTCTATGTTCCAGCTCTGAATATCTCCGAGCATGCAGCTGCTGTTGCCCCATGAGCTACAAATAATCCTGCATCCTGGCAGGGAACCACAGCTTAAAATAATGGCGGCACATTATCTCAGCTAACAACATATTTCCTTGTCGAGGGCAATTTGGCAATAGGCTTGATGTCCACAAGCCGGTGGACTAGCGTCGGGGGGGGGGGGGGGGGGGGGGGGGGGGGGGGGGGGGGGGGGGGGGGGGGGGGGGGGGGGGGGGGGGGGGGG
>JAVQJS010123747.1:0-12987 GCA_036024795.1 Galaxias rostratus | reverse complement strand
GCCTGCCACACACACACACACACACACACACACACACACACACACACACACGCATAAAAAGAGAGAGTGTATGTGTGCCATATTCCTAGTTTTACAGTCTCCATTGAGGCTCCGTTAAGGCTAGTGTGTGTGGGCACACCACACACACACACACACACACACACACACACACACACACACACACACACACACACTTCACTCAAAAACATTGGAATGGAACCATAGAACCATGGAACAGACCACGCTCTACCCTTGTTCTAGATTAACACGTTCTAACCTGGTTCTAGAATCCAGAGGAACTTAATCTACAGCTCTCTCCTGGTTCTAGTGGGCCATGTTCTAGCCAGCAGCGAGTCACACGTGGCTGTAGGACCCGTCCCTAGAACGTGTTCCTATGACCGTGGAACCCAGGGCCCTTAGAGAAACAGCAGTCCTCTAAAGAGCCCAACTCGGGTCAGAACAGAATCAGACCAGCCCTGTAGAGACTCTAGTACGAGGCCTGGGGGGTAGAATAACCAGACAACACTGCCCTCTGTGTGTGTGTGTGTGTGTGTGTGTGTGTGTGTGTGTGTGTGTGTGTGTGTGTGTGTGTGTGTGTGTGTCATTGAGTGGGCGCATGCACATTACCTTGACCTCTTCCGTGACCTGGAACTGCTCGTGCACCACGTTTTCCACCTCCACCATCAGGATGTCCGAAGAGGGGAGGACGGGCTCGGAGAGGAGCTGCGTGACCTCTGGGTTAAGGTCCGCGTCTTTGACCTTTCCTTCCAGGTCCTCCCCCAGCGGAGTGGTGCCCTCGGCGCCGTCCTTGCGGGGTCGTTTGATTTTCCGGCGGGGCGGTTTGAGCGCGGACTCCGGGTCCAAGTCGAGGGCTGTCATTGGTTCCTCTGGCTCCACGTCCAACCGTTTACTGATCCGGATCCTGTGTGGATAAATTCACGTTCAGATCCTGTAGGGATACATTTACTCTCAGATCCTGTAGGGATACATTTTCTTTCAGAACATTTACTTTCAGATCCTGTCGTGATAAATCAACAGTAGGAAGGAAAATGAGGCGTGGGAAAAGTCGATCGATCGTTAGTATGTACCTGCGGTGTCCCATGACGATCATCCTCAACTTGTCTCCCAAATCCTGCATCTCATGAATCTGAACAAACGTACCGGTGGCGTAAACGGATTCCAGAGCGCTCACCACGTCTGACTCGTCACTGAGGGAGCAGAGAGACCAACAGAGGGTCATTCTTAGTAGGTAGGACTGCTACATGGTCACCACGTCTGACCCATTACTGAAGGTGCAGACAGACAAATAAAGGGTCATTTTTAGTAGGTAGGACAGCTACATGGTCACCAAGTATGACTTGTTCTGAGCAAGGCACTTAACCATGAGTCGCTCCAATGTAATGTCATTGTTAGTCACTTTGGAAAAATGTATTAGCTAAATTGCATACATTTAAATACAGTCATCCAAATCACCTGGTGCTATAGTGAACTAGTGAGCTTTGGCACTCACCTGTCATCTTTCTTGAGGAAGACTCCAGCGTAAGGCTGAGCCAGTCGAACCTTCCTCCTCAAGAGCTCCATCAGTTCTTTGTTTTTCACCTAAAACACATAAAACAGTAAAACAGTTTAAAAATACTCCCTCACACAGCCCTGCAAGTCCACATCACATGGAGAAAAAACACGGTCAACCACACAGCGCGATACACTCGTACGAACAACCGAATTCCGACACCACAGCCATTAGTATGTGTGGCAAAAAGTAACCTATTGGAGAACTAAGCCCTTAAGGTAAACAGACTAAAGTTCAACTATGTGACCGAAGAGAGCAACTAGATATCCACAATGCATTACACAGCATTGCTTTAGACCTCATCAAAATAACGTTGGAGATAAGTTTATGATGGCAGAATGATATTCAGAAATCTTGGAGAACTGAGTGGAGTTCAGGTCACTGACTGGCTGATGAAATCAGCAGCAATAACTCACAACCTATCGATTGAACTAAAAACAGGAGGCTCTCTTACTATCATTTTAAAAACATGTGCCATGCAATTTGTTTATGAATGAAGGCCAAAGTTATCGCGACTGCCAGACAGTTCTCCAAACAAACAAACCGATCTTAACGGGACCGCAGCAATTGCATCATCCCGTGCCCTTGAGATGCTTACAAACCCCCCTCTTAATGGTGCTTACCTCTATAATTTTGATAAATCTGGGAAACACCGGATTTCTGCTCACGGCGATCAGAGGAACGTTCGGAAATACTTCTGGCACAAGCATAGGGGTTAGAGCTGTCATTTGCGGCGAGTTGTATCCGGAGGCACCACCATCTCCCCCCGATTCGTCTCCACCAGCCCCGCTGCTCTCCGCGCCGTCCTCCCCGGAGAAGCCAGCCCCGCTACTTTGGTTTCCATACCATCGCCCTTGGGTCAGCACAACCCGAGAGGCAGGGCTCAGGATTGGACTCTCCCCGCCGAGCACACCGGCCACACGAGCCCAACGTTGCGGCTTCAGCCTCCAACCGGTTAGTGATGGAGCGACATTACCAAACCGACCGTTGCATAATGTTTTCCTGCCAATACCATTCGAACTGTACGACCTTTGAGACAGTTGTGCGGTCCGTGTTAATGTGTCTGATAGCAGCAATCGAGCTGTTCCACTCGAAAACGTGTTGGTGCAGTTTTTAGATAGATTTATTCCGTTTCTATAAGACTGCTTGCAAGCACCCAGCATTCTCGCGCAGGTGGCCATGTTGAATCTCGAGCATTCCATGCACATGACCTTTTTTCCGGCAGGGTTTGATTACGTCAAGTGCTGCCCGCCCCTTTACTACGATAAAGAAGTAGTTTGCCAGCGTACATAGTTGGGCTCCCTGTGAACCTTAACTTATTGACAGCGTTGAATACAAACATAAATTGTATATATATGATTCTGTCTTAGAAAAACTAAAGCTAATTTAAAAGTAAAAGCCATTTATTCATTTACATAAATTAATTACAAATTAAGCCAGGCATGCATCAAGCAGGTGATATAGACCTGTTCCAATAAGCCAATACCCTGGCAATTGACAACGACAGCTGGTGTATTTCAAATATTTTCAAATTAATTCAGAATAATTTACTGCGTTTGTGACACACTTCCAACTTTTCTTGTCGTAAGTTGCAGGCTTATCCTGTTCACAACTGTTGGAAAACATATTCTCATTAAACGTCAGGGCCTCACACATAAAGTGCAGCTGTTAGTAATGAGTGATTGATTGTATCCGCGGGGGAGGCGACCAGACGAACACAGTTTATTTCCACCGACGGCTGGAGAACTAAACCGAAGATATTGTTATTTCTTCTAATTGGCAAGGTTTTATAATATTGCATCTTGTCTGTCGACTTTAGCATGTCTGCTCCAATTCTGGTTACTAGTGCCCGGCTTGGGCAACAGGTGCAACACTCTCCCGATGCTCTGCGCCCGTCGACTGCCCGAAGCGAAGATGCGGACTGCTACCAGAGAGATGCGTCCTACTCGCCCGAGTATCCCAGCTTCGACAGTCTGGATGGGTAAGCAAATTGGGCCTTTTCATCCGAGATTAGTTGGTTTTTCTGCCCGGCACAAACAGCTAATTGTTTTATGCATTCAGTCACATTCCCAAAGTAAGCCTAAAGTGTCCCAGTTCCACTGTAATATGGGCCTAACCCCCCAGAATTAAACAATAGTGCCAACTGGGCTACACGTATTCGCCTTAGCCAACTAAGCCTCTACTGAAACAATTTAGAGTAAAGTGATTTAGCTCTGTTGTTAAAAAAAATTATTGTTATTTGACGCAGGAGTTCCACAGATGTGAATGATGTTTTTGAAGAGGAGGAGGAGGAAGAGGAGGAGGAAGTAGTTGAAGGCGATAGGCAGGGGGAAGGTAGCCCCACCCTGAGTCAACAAATCACTGACCAGCTGGAAGAGTTCCTGTCTGACCACAGTCTCTCGGAGCATCCCTTTCTGCTCAAACACGTCCAGAAAGGCAGAATGGGATATGTTAGCCTCAAGCTGCTGACATCCTTTAAGAAGGTAAATCAACAGACAGCTTTTCTCTCATGCATGCAGGCTTTGATAAAATACTGTTCTGCTTTCTTTTATTTAGGTGCAGTTGATCACTGCCTTATGAAAAAAGTAAATTACTGCTTTTGCCAGTTTTATTTATCTATAAAGCACACGACACCTTGTTTTCCTCTCTTTTGTTCCGTGTGGCACCCTCCATCTTTCCTTCCCCATCCTACATCACTACTTAATTCCCTCCTTTCTTTTCCTGACTCAGATCAGAGAGCTTACTCGTGACTGGAGGACCACCCTGGCTGCAGCACGGAGTTCTGCCAACTTGGAAGTGAACCAAGAAGGAACTAAGGTCCGCCGTCTCCAGCCTCTTCCTAATTGGCTGCAGGCTGAACCAACCAGCAAGCTACTTTTGGTCTGGAATCTGTTGCCTCTGGGACAGGAGGACCAACAGGTGTATGAGGACGAGGACCATGATGAGGGTTAGTGGCATGATTCATTCAAATGTGCAATCAGAGCGACAGGTCCACTGTACTGAGCCTAAATGCACTGTCGTAAAGAAATGACCACGTTCAGAGTCTAAACAAAACCATACTCTTTTCCTGGTTTGTAGGGTGTCGGGAGCAGCAAGACCTCATGGAGCTGGCCTTGCGCATGCTGGGTTGCCATGGCAGCATGGCGTCGCTACGGGTGCTGCGTGCGGGTCAGGCCGTACCCACAAGACTCCAGCGATTGGCCAAGTGTATCTCCGCCCCTGTGGGCACACAGCCCTGTGTCCTAGTGGAGTACCAGCATTTAGAGGGAGCGCGCCGGGCGTGGCGTGCGTTGGGAGGCAGGCAGGGCCTGGGCGCGGTCCGCGTGGCGATGCTCCGGGGCCGCTGGCCTGGCGACAGCTTCGGTCAGGAGTCGGAGGAGACGGTTTGTGACGGCGTCTGCGGAGGGGGTGCATGCATCCAGGGCATGGCTCCTAGGAAGGCCCTGAGGAGGTCCAGGCGGCCCGGCTGTCGTCTGGAGGACTCCGCTCTCTGCAGCGAGTCTTCAGAGTCAGACTTCCTGCCCGCCTCGCCCCGCCCACAACGCAGGGTGCCCCGCCCACAGGCGCTCTACGGAAGCCCCCTGATCACCCCTCACCCTTCCACCAATCCCTACCGCAACCCCGCCTCTAGCCCTTCCTCTTCACCGCTTCTGCCCCGCAACCTCTTCCTCTCCCTAAGCCAGACCCATTCTCCGCTACCCACCTCACCCCTCAGCAGCAGTACGGCCTCCAGCGGCGTTGGAACCCTAAGGAGTTGCAGCTCTGGGGACTACAGTTCCCAGGTTTTTGGGGGCCAGGCAAGAACAGGAAGCTGGCCTCAGCGCTGGCGTAAAAGCCAGACCCAATCCTTCTTCCCTGAGAGGTCGGGTGCTGGTTTCGCTCCCTCAGGATCTCCCAAGCGAAGGTCAAAAGTGCTGAAGGTCGTGAGACAGCCGCTGGGTCCAGATGGAACCAAAGGTTTCTACAATTATCTGGGTCGGGGAAGAATCTTTCTGCAGCCGTAGCTGCTACCAGCCACCAGGTGGCATTGCAGATGATATGAAATGCCCACCCCTCCTCAAAAAAAAATCAAGGTGGATGTTTGAAATGTAAACAATGCACTAAATTGCTGTCGTGATTCTCCCATTACATTGCACTATTTTAAAGCTAAAATGTCGCCCAGAAAACACTGGACATGTCCTGTTACGAGTCTCTGTACAAAATGATGTTTACAAAAATGTTTTCAAAATTAAAGATTAAGTTTATTGCATGGAAAAAATACAGTAGCTTATTTGTGTTGGCGTCATCAGATTCAAAGCTAAGAACTTTCATGTCTTTAGCCCTTCCATTTTACACACATTGAGTTGACGTTTAAAATGAACCTGGGTTCAAATTCAATACTCCCTAAAAGGATGAAAATGGTCTTTAGAAACAAATATTTGTCTTAAGACTTGGTTTGTAAAACGATTCTTATTCAGCACCACAATGTGATTAATGTCGATCCATATGTTACTTTTAACGGAAATCATCTTAGTGTTGATATTAACTTTTTTCCCAGGGTTCAAGGCGTCTTGTAAGCCATTAGATCTGTTTTCTACAGGTCTGTGACAACATTCTATCCAAAATGATGACCAAAAACAGCCTTGAAATAAATTATTTATGTTTAAAAAGAAAGGCATATTGTTTTAAAAAACACTTTACATTTAAGAGATGGAACCTGTTCAGTTTGTAAACATATCTAAACGCAAACAAAAACAAAATCTTGTTAGAACTAACTGTTCATAAAGCAATTGAACCTTGTTTTTTTCCATAGTAGAACCTGTTGGCATTGCGCAGGTAGCCTGGTCAGGAGGCACCAAGTGAAGCAGGTGCACACACGCGCGCGCGCACACACACACACACACACACACACACACACACACACACACACACACACACACCTGGACTGGGTCAGGCTGTTTACCTCACACCCAATCAGCTCTTGCAGGACATGCAGGAACAAAAAGTCCAGATGCTTGTTTTACAGCGGCCGCCAACAGCTCACACCTTGACCAGATCGTAACACACAGGCCTAATGCACATGCAAAAATACGCCTAACAACAACAAGACCGGTACAATCATGTTACAAAAAGAACAATGTCTTTAAGCTATTATAAAATTACATTTTGATTCACTCTATGTAAAAAATAAAAGCTCCCTCCCTGTGTATCTTGGTTTTGTTTTAAGACAGGCGAGTTGAAAGGCTAATTAGCTGATGAGGTCCAGTATCCGACAAGCCTGTGTGAGCGCTTATCTAGGACTAGTCTAACATGACCAGATCCGATATATAACCATACTTCTCAAGAGCAGGCAAGCTGATCTAGAACCAGTCTGATCAGGGCCGGTATTTATCAAGCTTCTGAGTGTAGGTATGAGTGCTGCTGATCTAGGACCAGTCTTAGTTGGGCCTGCACTCATCAAGCCTCCCAGAGGAGGGCGACTTCTCATTCCAGGCCACCATTTGAAGATGCCGACCTCTATGGACCTTTTATGAATTCTGATTCCTTTCTGATGGAAGTTTTCAGGGAAAAGTTTTGACATGACAGTCTATAGGGAAACAATGTTGAATTACACACAGAAAAATATATAAATTAGACAAATTACAAGCTTCTTATAAAAAGATAAATATTAATAGTTGAATAATTAAGGAATGCATGTGTTGGTGTGTGTGTGTGTGTGTGTGTTTGTGTTTCTGTTCTAGCTAAGCTTGAACTTGGTACAACACAAACCAAAGCAGGGAAGCTCCCGATCCCTCCCAGTAGCTTCATTCACGGCGGTCACATGCACACACAACATACACGTGAAACTAAAAGTTAACCGACTTCCTAGAACCCATATTCTAACGTGGAAAGCTGTTAAATATGAAGCGGGAATGAATGCAACATAGAAACCATCAGATCACATTCTGAGCTCAGCCCGGCAAACAGAGGACCTGGTTAAAAGACACAGGGTTACCAAGGTAACCGGAGTTAGTGACATCATGCAACGGGCCTGGTTCGACTGACCCTCGGCAACCCTCTTGGACCTACCGCCCACGTTACACTGGGAAACAGCGTCTTTATGGACGGGAAACGGACCGTTCCCTATGGGACAGGACGTGGCTATACAGTGGTCCCAAAGCCCATGTCGTCCATGTCCTCACTGTTCGTGTCGTCCTCGCTCAGTGACACGTCCTTGTGATTGGACGCTCGGTTCGGGCTGCAGTTTGACTCCCCGTCCGTCAGCAAAGAGTTGGCTCTGGTGTCCCCGGCTCCTCCCGACCCTCCGGACCCACCGTACCCTGCTCCCAGCCCAGTCCCGATAGCCCCGACCCTGGCCAGCGGTCCTAGTCTCTCTGCCTCGGCCATCTGTGCCAGCATGCTGTCCAGCAGCGGCCTGCTCTGGCAGATGTTGTCCAGTAGGTGGCAGCGATGCTGCAGCTGAGCGATAAGCGACTCCCTCTCCTTCAGAGTCTGTTGGCATCTCTGCACCGTCTCCTCACAGCGACAAAGCTTCTCCTGCAGGAAGAAGATCTCCCTGCACAGCACACAAGAGAAACAACGAGGGGTCACTGACACTTGAGGTTAAACATTGATACATAAAAACACAAGGGTTTTTAACTCATAGGTCCGGTTTCCCATACGGGAATTAAAGCCTGGTTCTAAACTAAATCTCACTGTCAATGCAGATTCTCCATTGAAAATGTTCTAGGTTTTGGCTTAATCCCTGTGAGGGAAACCAGGCCTTTGAGTTTTACAAACCAACCTGTGTCTCATAAATGAGAGATAAGATCTCATAAGAGCAGGTGAGACTATCAGTTAATGGGCAAATGGAGGAGTATCATAAATCACAACACTGATACTACCTAGATAAATCCAACTGGTTCAAAGTGGCAGATGAAACTTTTCCAGGGTTAGAAGTGTGTCAGAAAGGCCAATAAATAAAAGTTTCATAGACACTTAGAACACCAGTATTGCCAACAAAGTTGTTTCAAACTCGTACAGCCAGAAGTCTCTCATTCCATCACTGCTCTCCTCTTTTCCAATTCAGTAAAAATGTTTACATTTGTTGTTGTTGTTGTTGTTGTTATTTGTACCTGTCTTTGTTTTCTGTGATCTCCTCAGTGGCAGCTCGAAGTTGCTCGTCCTTCCTGATCAGACTCTCGGCCTGCTCGCGCACCGTGTTCTCCGCCGCTTCCAGACGTTGCTCCAGGTCCGCCACTCGACGGTGCACCGCAACGAGGTGAGCGTTGGCCTCCCGTATTTGCACCGGGGACGGGGAGGTCATTCTTTATGTTTACAACTTGCAGGGCGGACGGGGGCGTTTGCAAAAACCACACTACTTGCTGGTTAACTTGTCACGTTACCCAGGAATTGATGTCAAGAGTCAGCTGTGATCATCAGTAACGACAGGGACTGTCAGTCGAAGATTTTCTCTACCTCCCATTACTATCGCAGTTAAGTGGTAATGTGCGCAGTCTGTGTAGGAAGTGTCACTTCACTTTGTTGTTAGCAGACACTGAATGTTTGACTGTGATACATATGTTTATCCGCACACAGACCTGTAAGACCACCTTCAAACAGAGAGCAAGTGTCAGACATGTCAGAAAACTTAAGGTCCCTTCACCGTGTAAATAAAAGCAATGGTGGTATTGGCCTATGCAAGCATACTCCATCAAAGCAAGTAGGAAACCTGTTTTCAAGTTGACTCCGCCTTCTCTCGAGCCTCGAAATACATTAGCAATTTAGCACCGCCTTACATTGTTGATACGTACTTATCAATTTAGCTAACAAACGGCAAGAGCTAACGACGTTAACACTTCGCTAGGACAACAACAAAGCAGAAACTGTTAGGAGACACGTCATCCCTCTTAGGCTGCATGGAGTCACGACTTATATGAATTAATAGCTGATCAATTACACAAAAAAACGTAACTTAATTATTTAATTACCGGAAACTAACATCCTTTTTTCGATGTTGATGCTTTATAAATGACTAGACCTACCTAGAGAGACGGTGGTAACTGATGTGATGTTGGTCACCAACACCTGTGGCTCGCGCATACGACCTAGGAAGTGGAAACTGCTGAGTATGACAATTTATTTTTATCTTAGCCTATCCTCAATAAGTCAATTTAGTTTGGGCGAAAAATCTAAAAAAAAAAACAACAACAAAAAAAACGCTGCCCGTACCTTGTTTAAAAAAATGTAATATGTGTAAAACATGGTATCAGGCTTTATAGCTGTCCTCGTATATTCTCGCTGAATCACGCGATGTTTTCAGTGTTGTCTGTGTCCTTGTGAAATCCAAAATGGGTTACTGGGAGCTAGAAGAGGGCAAAGATTGTGTCGAGAAAACATGGATAACCACCAAGCTGGCCACAGCTTTAGGTAAATAAAACCTGCAACTAATTGCTTCAGAATCCGCAAGGATATTGCTGCTGTGTACTTTCGAACGCGTTGTATTCAAAGCTAACTGGGCTACCTGGCTAACCGGCTAACAGCTAACGTCAGCTTGCACACACCAGTTAAATGTTAGTTCTTCAGAGTAGACTAGCGTAAAGCTTCGTTGGTCACGTAATTTTAGTTTCAAAGTAGATACCTAGTTACTAGTCCTATTGTTAGTTGAATTGCGTAAGTTATAAGGTCTTGACTCAACATTACAGTAACAACTCACAAAGCCAGCGAGGCCAACATACCTTGTATTGCTTGTAAATTAGTGGATTATTTCGATGACTTGTGTCTGTGTTTCAGGTTTGGTTGGGTCAGCCTATCACATCGTGGCATTCCAGCCTGACTCCGCCATGGAGGCAGTGACAAGGGCCACGAAAGGAACCATCACGATGGGTATGTATCCAGGCAGTAACATTGTTTTTTTTCCACCATATTCAGGTCAGAACCCACTTATAGTCAAACTTGAGGTTGTTTTTCGTGGCAACACATAGAGTATATTTTAAACGCATTCCAATGAGACCATTTTCATAATACTGAGTTAATGTTTTCATGATGTGTGTGTGTACAGCTTCGCTGGGAGCCATCTTCGGCATGGCAACCTGTCTGAGCGCAGGGGCGCGCGATGCTCCAGACGACCCACTCAACTACTTCATCGGAGGCTGTGCCTCTGGAGTTTTCCTGGGAGCCAGGAGTAAGAATACATACACACACACACACACACACACACACACACACACACACACACACACACATTTGTGCACCAGCCTGCTAGGCTGCACACGTTGTTGGGCAGCCTTGCATGAGAACAAATAACTTTATCATATCCATTGTATCTGAGTTTGTCATCTGCAGTAACCTAGTAACCTAGCAATCTCTTTGAAACCACCCTCCAACTGCCATTTTTGTTCGGATGGCAGTTTGTTCTCCAACCAAAATATTTGATTTAATATGTTAAAATCTCCAATATAATTGTTCAAATAATAATTTAATTATGAATCATTCAATTAAGTAAAGTACCCTTAGGTTCCTGCCTGATATTGTAAATGTCTCTGTTGTGAGACAAATAAAGGAATTTTGATTCTGATTGTCATCGTGTGTGTGTGTGTGTGTGTGTGTGTGTGTGTGTGTGTCCAGCCCACAGTGCCATGACCGGTACTACAGCGTGTATCGGTTTGGGGACTCTGGCCATGTTCACCAAGGTCGGCAAGATGGAGGGCTGGCGGATAACAGGCCCGCCCAGACTGTGAGGGCGTTGCCAAGGGGGAACCAACTGTACGTCGGATTGTATATTGTGTATTAAATATTCCTTGAGTAAAAATGTGTTTAAAAAATACCTGTGGTGACATGAGTTTGTGTCTTGTAATGACCATGTGCGTCCAATAGAGGGAGACAATATGTCGAGTCAGAGGCAATCCTGGTTGATTCTGTAGGGTTTTAATATATAAAGGGCCGTAGAAGCATGTGAAGAGCAGGGTCTTGCGTTTAATTTGCTAATGGCAGCAGGACTAATGGACTTACAAAAGAGCGTAGCAACGAGAAAGAAATGAGAGGGGGGTTAGACATTGATATGGAAGCTGAAATTACATTTATGAGGTAATTAGTTTACTCTTTACTTCATCCAAACCCAGGTATGTGAAAGAGCATTTGCTTCAAATAATTTTTATTCGTTTTTACCGGGTTGCAAAGACTTAAAAAATAATAATAAAAAAAAAAAGACAAAATATACATTCAAAATAAATAATACTAACGGGACACATTCCAATGAAATATTTATAGTTTGTAGGTAAATGAAACCTCTGAGTGTGTCCTCCACATCCTCCAGTCTGTCGAACATTGATAGAGGAATATCTTTTTGTTTGGCTTATTGGTTGCTCTAATCGCAGCCGTGAAGACGCTGAGAAACAGGAATTATTATTTTTTGGACGATTATCCCAACTTTCAGTCCCACTGACAGTCACCTACAGAAAAGCACTCCAAACAAAGTGTCTGAAAAACTGAGGGGTTCCAACATATTTGGTAAACCTGTGTCCCTTCAAAGTAAAACAATGCGCTCTAGACTGTGGAATGGTGATGGCAAACCAGGGCAAAACGTTACGTTATGAAGTTATAAACACACTGTAAAATGTTACTGGAAGAATTAAACATTAGCTACCTATACAATACATACACCTGTACATACATTTTAATTGCAAAAACACACAGTCTAATAAAAACAGAAATAATGTGAGCCCGAGATCATGAAACCGATCAACTCAGAATGGACTTGTTCAAAGCTGTTTGTTTGAACCCAGGACACGTGGTGGGAAAGGATCACATGACGGGCACAGAATAAAACCCATTTCCATTTATTCCAATCCAATCCAATCTACCTTGGTTCACTATGGTCCACTTTGGTTCTGTCCAGCTGTCGGGTTCCTGTCAAGAGCCAGGAGTGATGGTGGTCTCTCCCCCTGGCTGACGCACATCTAGGCTGGGGTCGATGAGGCGGCAGACAGGCCTGTCCTGGAGCTTTTCCGGGTGGAGATGAAGGGGCAGCTGAGACAAGGAAAAGATATCAGGGTGAGGGAGAGAAAGGAGGAGGGGTGGAAGCAGGGAAGGAGATGAATAGGCTTGAGTGCGTGTGTGAGTGTGTGTGTGTGTGTGTGTGTGTGTGTGTGTGTGTGCGTGTGTGTGTGTTTGTTCATAGTGTATATCAGTGTGTGTGTGTGTGTGTTTGTGTTTGTTCATAGTGTACATCAGTGTGTGTTTGTGTGTGGTCATAGTGTATATCTGTGTGTGTGTGTAAGTGTGCCTGTGTGTGTGTGTGTGTGTGTTTGTTTGTGTGTGTCAGTGTGTGTGTGTGTGTGTGTGTGTGTGTGTGTGTGCGTGTGTGTGTGTGTGTGTGTGTGTGTGTGATCAGAGTGTATATCAGTGTGTGTGTGTGTGTGTGGTCTCAGTGTATATCTGTGTGTGTGTGTGTGTGTGTG